>JAAGAY010006904.1:0-22455 GCA_011801015.1 Ardeotis arabs | reverse complement strand
CAGCTGAGCATCAACCAACACCCCCAGGTCCCTTTCCTCTTCACAGTCCTCCAGCCACTCAGCTCCGAGCCTATAGCACTGCATGGGGTTATTGTGGCCAAAGTGCAGGACCCGACACTTGGCCTTGTTGAACCTCATCCCATTCAGCTCAGCCCAGCGATCCAGCCTATCCAGATCCCTCTGAAGGGCCTCCCTACCCTAAGGCAGATCAACACCACCACCCAACTTGGTGTCATCTGCAAACTTACTGAGGGTACACTCAATCTCCTCGTCTAGGTCATCAATAAAGATATTGAACAAGATGGGCCCAAGTACCGACCCCTGGGGGACACCACTTGTAACAGGCTGCCAGCTGGACTTGACTCCATTAACTACTACCTGCTGGGCACAGCTCCCTAGCCAGTTCTTTATCCAAAGAAGGGTATACCTACCCAGTCCACGGGCAGGTGGAATTAATAATATTATTCCTTCAATTATAAGTTTAAGAAAAAAAAACTTATTCATTTAATTATCTAGTTAAGTCTGTGAGAAAAAAACTTTCTAAAAAGCAATAAAGCAGCTGAAGTTAGTTGATGTGTCTTATTCATACTAGAAAAAATCTTTGCAAATTGTCACACTCTATCTAATGACGCAGTTTCTAGTATTCAACACTACTATCTATGGCATTAGATATATTGCTCTTGTCACTTCTGAAAGACCCAGTGGGATATTTAGGGGGAAAGTAACTACCTCTGAATTGGATCTAAAACAGGCAACAGCTAGCTCTCAGGCTTCAGCATCTTGCCCAGAGTTTCAGTGACACACTTACGTGGACTTGAAGATTGTGTCCTTGAAGCTTCCTCTGAAGTTATACTTATGAGTCACTTCTGTTGGAAACTTGGGAGTGAAGGAAAACATTTGCATGAATAGGAGAGCACATCCTCAAATACGCCTGGAGGAAACAACAGTTCTTCCTCCTTTTGCACAGAGTGTTAGAGCTGAGAGCATTCACCCTTTCCCGAGCTGAGTGGAAGCCTGCAGCACCTTTCTTCCTTTGTTGCCCTCCTGAGAGGTGTGTTTGGTGAGACAGACAATATGAATTTAAATCTTGTCAGCTATTCCCGGTCAAAGGGCTTTGTTCTAAATAATTAGGGAGGGTCAAAGAACATTTCAGCTGAGAGCACAGCTAACGGAGGCAGTAACCTGGGCAGAAGGGCACACAGAAGTGGGACCAGAAGCTCTATCGAAGGCAGCACACACAGGCTCCGCAGTGGTGATAACATGACAGACACGGTCCTTGTCACCAGCCCTGCAGCAACTATTCCTGGCGCGGCTGAGCCTCGAGGCAGAGCAAGCTCCCAAGGGAGGATGTAGCTCTATAGCTCTGTGCTGTGGGGTGTTTGGTGCCTCCTGCTGAGGCAGAGGGTTTACTTGTCCCCAGTGGGTGTGTACTGGGAGACCCTCTATGTCACCGAGGAAAGGAGTTGCGGCCGGAAGTCAGGAGGATGTATGATGTCAGGGATGACAAACAGGAGAAAGCCTGAGTCTCACATCTCTACCAAAGGAGGGGCAGGCAAGGTCTTGTGATTCTGCCAGTCTGACCTAGCTTACTGAGGGATCAGATGTTCCTACCTGCAAGAAACACAAGAAAGAAATGTCACTCTGTAGCAAGGAATGGAAGATACCTTCCCCACAGTAGTATGTTTTTGGGTCACTCAGCTATGTAATCAAACCTCAGATTAAAATATGAAGCCTTGCTCTGCATACAAATAACTGAGACTAGTAGACTCCTGCAGAAATTTGTGTGTGTGCATATTACCCAGAACACTCTGGAGAACATCAGGTGTGAAAGAGACATAAGCATGAGTCTTCAGTGTAGGCAATACAAAACTTTTAAGTTGCAAAAGTGAGGAGATGATGATAGAAATATTTCTTAGACGTAATTAGTTGGAAGACAGAAAAGAGGGCAAAGGGCAGGTGGTATGAACTGAAAGACAGGGAAAAGACATGAGGAAGAGTTACCATGCTCGGACGTGTTTACAAAATTAGTAACTGAAGTTGCAATAACAACTAAGTTTACCATAAAAGCTTCCCACTGCTGACCAGCAGAGAGGATAATAAAGTGTTAAAACACAAGTATAAGGGTTGAAAACCCTTACTGAACAGGAATGAGTAATACTGGAGGAAGTAATGTACGATCAGAAGGGAGATTTGGTCAATAGTATCAACAGAGACCATCAAGAAAATGATAGTAGAGAACAGGGATCTGAGGTAACATGGAAAAAGTAACATGAAAATTTCAGTACTTTCATGGAGCAGAGATCATAGAAATAGGTAGAAAAGAGATAGAGTCATAGTCCATGAATGATGGCTTGTTCTAAAATGTTGCTAAACACAGACAAGTTGTTAGGATAGTAGCTTACTTACCAGAGAGTAGTGTTCAATCTATTTCAATTCAGCTATTCACATTTAGACTGATGGCTTTATCAATATCTGTTCATATTTCATAACTAGTGTACCAATATTAGCTGGCATTATGTACAGATGCATGGAAGGATGGACTAACTATACTTACCAGTAATGCTGACAAGAATTTTCTAAACATTAGATTACGATTGCTGTTAGTTTCAAGAAAATCTGCACTAAGTAAATAAATTAAATACTGCAAGAAAGAGAAACTGGCCACCAGGTTTCCACAAAATAAATGTAAACTTTTCGGTAGGAAATCTCCATGGAAATCCATTCTCCTTCACTACTTCTCCGTGTACACACTGAAGCGTTTCATGTTCCCAGTGGGTAAACTAATTTAAATCACAGAATGATACCAATTCTTGAGCACAGAGCTGTGATAACTTACTATGCAAACTAAAAAGGTAAAAATTAAAAAAATGGTACACGTTGCTTTACACAGGATGCCAAAAAGATATGAGAGTACTGAGCACACACAGGTCTTCTGATTTGCAGATACCATAGAGAAGGGTCCTTACAATTTCTTTTATTCCCTTCTCTTGAGAACAATCTCATTATACAAATAGCAAAAGGGATCATGTATAAAGATCATCCCATTCAGCTAGGCAGTATGGATAATCAATTTACAACTAAAGAAATAAAAATTATTACTAGATTGGTCTTTTAGAGGAAGAATTTGGATTATCCACAGACAATTCTCTTCTACAGTTCACTCATCACCTATTCAAATGTCCAGAAAAATTATGTGACAAATTATGAATGTGCTCTGACCTTGTGTTATGTATAGATGATAGAGATCTTTCAGTTATTTTGTAACAGAAGTGCTCCAAATCTGAAAATATTTTGAAAATAAAAGAGTCAACAGAGGAGGAAGGTTTTATTTATTGAGAAGGTTATTTTATTTCATATTTTATTAAAATGAGATTTTTTATCTTTTATGTCAAAATTACAATTAGAATGCTAAGAATTAGAGCTGTTAGTTTTAATTCTCAGAAGTGTGATACTCAGGCTCTGTGGGATGCAACACAGAAAGTAGTCTCTCAATTGGATTAATAGATGACAGCGAAAGCAACAGCATATATGAACACAGACCAGCAGAGAGGTTTGGAAAGAGTTTGGGTAAATATATGTACTCTGTGAAATTAGCTGATAACACTTAAACACCAATTTACCTGATAGCAGTTTGCATTTCTGCAAGTTCTTCATGGTGGAGGCTGTAATCAAGGTCCTAAATTCATCAGGCTTAATTTTACATTTTAAAGTGGCAAAGAGGGCACTTTTAAGAAGACATTATCACTTGAACAGCTTTTTTCTGCCCTTATTGCTATTAACCATTGTCTCTCACTGAGACACTATGGCCTATTTAATCAGCGTAGAACTTACCTTGAGTCTATAATAAGACCATTTACTTCCCATTTGGTTCTACTCTGAGCACTCAAATGGGACCTAAATGTCCATAGACCTTGTATTTGCCCTTTGAAAAGGATGAATTCACTGTCAACAAAAAAATAAAGATGCCCATTAAACAACCCTCTAGTATTAGAAGATATTCTTCCTGAAATCTTTACACAGGGGTGAGCTGTTTGTATAGCTGTAGCAGAAGAATTTTCCTAGCGTTGATCTATTATAGGTTACTGTGAAACTGTTTATGTCAGTGCATGTAGCTTTCGGTGCTCCCATACCCTTAGAAAGCATCATGTCCTAAAATACACAGGGATAATGGCAAATGTAATTCTCACATCCTACATTTTGTTCTAAGTGGACCTTTGTGACTGCACTGATTTCCACAGACATTAGCAGTAGTCTGTAAGCAATGCAGAATCAAAAGATTGGTAGATATAATTATTTGGAAATTTAAGCACTTCAAAGCCATAACTCTTTATTCTTGGAGACATAATAGAAAAGCAGAGGGTATGAAGGCTCCATCAGACCTCATTCTCATTTATTATTACTAATACTGAGTCCTTTGACTTTTATTCCAGAGAACAAAAAGCTTTTCCTTTGTTACTTTCTATATCTCGTACTATTTGAAGTGCCATAAGGGAAATCAAATGCAACTAGCTCAGCACTGAAATGTAAATAGAGTGTAACAGATAAATTTATCTCACTGTAATCCAGTAGGACAGGAAATGAAAGTAAGAATGGCACAGGGAATTTACACATGTAAAATGTGTTTACCCTGACCTAAATACAACTAGAATTTTAGCATATCTATCTATGAGAAAAGATCACTGCACACTGACCACATACAGCTTGTGTATAGGATGTGTATCTCCAGTACATCCAGCATCTCTTGCATAGCATCTCTTCCAGTATCACTATTTTAGTGTTGATTCTAAGATATAGAGACATCTGACACGTCCTGTGTCAGCCTGTGAAGATGATTTAGAAACCTCACAATATCTATACAAGTGACTAGATATCACCCCAGAGTGATATCCTTTGTTATCAAAGGATAGAAATAGGCATTCCTCATTGTAAGGGATAACATGACAGCAAGGAGAGTGGATGGAATCTTAAGCAACCCGTGTTACCATTGATTATAGAAAAAGAACATAGCATGGGCTTAGATTTGGATGCCTACATTACAGATATCTGAGTATGACTGATAAAATTGCAAACCACCTACTTTGCTATAACAAGATCATGGACACTAGATCAAGAGAAGTTATTTTCTCCCTCTACTGAGCACTAATGAGGCTACAGTGATAGACTGTGTTCAATTTTGAGCTCTCCTTTTCAAGAAAGACATAAATAAATTGGGGATTGGCCAGAGGAAGTTACTAGGGTGTTGACAGTCTAGCTAGTATCACCTAGGAGGGGAGGGCAAGAAAGCTGGTCTTGTTTAGTCTACCAAAGAGGAGGCTAAACTGTGGTCTAGCCCAGGCTTCCAGTTATCTGAAGGGAAGTTGCAAAGTTATACAGCTAATTTTTTTTCCGTTTAGTGCAAAGGGCACTAATAGAAGGAGAAATGGGTGCAGATTGCGGCTTGGGAGGGTCAGGTGAACATCAGGAAAGTGAATTCACTGTGCACTGTGCAGCACTGGAATGGCTTGCTCAGAGGGGCTATGAAATCTCTGTCCTTGGAAGTCTTTAAGACTAGATTAGACCAAGCCATGCTGAATGAACCAATCTGCTCTTGGCAATAGTTGTTCTTCAATAAGACCATTGGAATAGTGATGTCCAGAGATCCCCTCCAGCCAACATTTCCACAGTTCTGTGATGTTTAAAAAGTACATGTTAATGTTGGATGAGAGGCAATGTTATTTGTTACTGAGGAAGTGCAGAATTGTGCTTTAGCTTATGTTACAGAAAAGACAAATCCAGAAGAAAACTGGAAATCTTCATAATGGTCCTCTTTCCTTTCTCAGTCATACCTTGATAAATGTCAGAGATAGTACTATGCAATCTAAGAAATAAAACCAGTTAGTAGCTTTGTTTGATGTAAGTAAGTACTGATTCAGCACCTAATCACTATTCAAATATTCCATTTTATGAATAAAAATAAGTAATACTTTAAATCCCAGCTTAAAAAAAAAAATCCCATAGCTTTATGCATGTTTGAAGCGTTATTCATTTAGTACCTGGAAAGTGCATTTTTAACATCCAACTAAAAATATCGAAAGAATCATCCCCTGAAAAATATCTAAATATAGATTACTTCATTACCTGTAAATTAGTCTCAAAAAGGATGCAGCTTGTGAAATGCTAAATGAGAACTGACTGGTTAAGTGCTGCGCCTTTTGCAATCAGAAAGAATAACAATTACAGCACCAACTGCTAATCCTAAGAAATCAAAACACAGTTAGGCAGCCACTAAATTCTATTATAAAGTGTAATTATTATTATTAAGCTTCTTTCAGAAAACGAAAGGATGGAAACATTATGCAAGTACTTAACCTTTTTTAGTAGCTAGGGCATTGTTCTTTACTGTGCTACTAAATATATTAATCTTTAAAAAGGAAAAACTTCTAAGTTCTGAAAACACTAGCTAGTTCTCTTTAATGTTTAATCAGAAATGTTGAGATATTCTATTTTTTTTCCTGAAGTGGATTAGATTGAAAAGGAAGATATGTTAAGCAGGCAGAATGTGTAATAGTGCTTTGTATTTAACATAATCTAGAGCTAAATATGTTACACTACTGATGTATATATTTCTCATGTAAGGTTTTTTTTTTCAAATATCTAACATATTCTGTCACTACAGTGAAAAGAAAAAAAATATCATAGCCATGGTGTGTATACTAACTTATAACTTTGGGGATGTATATATGTGACGAAGGTATAATTTTACTAACTAAATTGGAATCATAGTCACAATTTTGTTTTTTACTTATTATTTTTAATCCATATAGGAAATTAAATTGGTGATAAAGGAACGGATGCTACAGCTATAAATCCTGCCCTGGGACTCAAACATGCCTCTTTTCCTGCCTAAAAGTATTGATTCCTGTGATTCCTTGCATACTGCAACAGTTTTATTTTGTAGCCATTTACCTATGCAATGAGTTATTTGTCCCCTTACCCTCCTGTTGTGGGTTAACCTCAGTGGGCAGCTAAGCATCTGGTAGCCACTCATTCACTCGCCTTCACCAAAAGTGGGATGAGGGAAAATGAAAGGAAGACCATAAGCAAGAAAACTTGTGGGTCCAGATAAAAATTGTTAGATAAGTGAAGAAGTGAAAGAAGAAATAAAGAAAACAAAACTAAACAAGTGATGTAACAACATTCACTTACAAACTCCCATGGGCAGACCGATGCCCAGCCAGTCCGTGAGCAGAAGGCGGCTGACTTCCCTAAAACACCCCTCTTTTCGCTTTTTATCACTGAGCAAGATGTTATGTGGGAGGAAATGCCTCTTTTACTCGTTTGAGTCATCTACCTGCTTGTGTGCCCACCAACCTCTTGTACACAACCTCCCACCCCCCATCTATTCACTAGGGACACAGAGTGAGAATCGGAGAAGGCCTTGACCCTGTGCTAGCACTACTCAGCAACAGCCAAACATGACTGTGTTATCATTTACTTTGGTCACAAATCTAAAACACATGTCCATACGAGCTCCTATGAAGAAAATTAACTCCCTCCCAGCCAGACCCAGTACACTACTCCACACAGACAGCTGAAATGCTGTTTAAAAAATGTTTAAAAATGCCATATATTTTATCTTCTCTGTTGACTATAACAGTAATTTCTTTGAGAAATCCTACATGCTAAGAAAAGAAATCCAGCCCCTCTGTTTTTTCATAAATTCTTGTTGACTACTTCTAGACAAATCACTCCTCCTAAGGTATTTCTGAATTTCATCCAACAAATTGCTTCTAATAACTTCCTCACCAGGAAGTGAATCTATATTGGTTGGCTATTGATCCCTTTTCTGAGCTGCATGTTCCACTGAATTACATTTGCCTTGGGAGTCTGAGGTTAGTAGGGGTGCAAATGAGATTCAGGTGTTTTCCTGAAACTTTAATATACTAACAGATTTTCCTTGGGCCTGATTTGTGATGACTACTTTGTACAATCAGTCCTACCCATCTTCCTGAACTGATGGCTGCCATTTGTTGCTTTAGTCCATGAATTTGTTAATTAGCTTTATTCATTCAGTAGTTGCTGTAAGTAATTCTCAGCCTGTCAGTTGCTTGAGGACAGCCTGGCTCTGGCAGTAGCGGCATGCTGTCCCGACAGATGACTCTGCCTGGAGCTGTCAGGGTACTACTCTTCACTGACCTAAAGTGATCAAACAGTCACTTTTTTTTCCCCCTTTACACCTGGCTATGAGTTCATTATGTGGCTCTACAAGATGAAAGTTTTACCCCTAGTCTGGTTTTGATCTCATCTTTCCTGGACCTCGACCTGTGTGCTTTGCACATGCTGTTCTTCAGCCCTGTTGCTGGTCTAAGTCACTGTGTTTGGTCTTCAGTGCTTAGAGCATTATCTTTTCTCATATTCTACTGTATAGTCTAGTAGCTACTGTCTAGTAGATTTACACAAAGTCATGTAGAGGACACAAACACAATGAAAAGTGAGGGAGAGATTGAGGCAATACAGTGTATGCAAGCTATCTCAAAGCTCATGTCCTGATCACAAAATCTAATTTGTTTTTCTGACAAGCACTCCTTTTAGGGAAGGAAAAACTAGGGACAAAAGAGAATAGAACAGAATAGAATAGAATAGGAATAGAATAGCTGGAAGGGACCTGTAATGATCAAGTCCAACTGCCAGGACAGCTTAGAGGTGTTTGCAGGACATACACTAATTTCAATACTTTTGAAAGTTAGCACTTCTTTACTATTCATTATCTTACAGTGCTTCCTTCAGTCTTCAAGGATCTCAACAATGTAGTGGACCATCCTGAAATTCTACAATGCCACTGGCAGTGATGACATACTTCTTAGTACAATAGTACAAATAATAATGTATATTATTACAGGAAATATGTTACCTAATATTGTTATCTTGCACTCTCAGTGTCAGAACCAAGTTTCAAGATGTTCAGATTCTCATGTTCCTTTTATAGATTCTTAAAAGTTCATTTGTTTGGGTTTTTTTCTTTCCCAATGGATTTCCTGTTGTCTCTGCATTTTAACTGCCCTGAAAACGAGTTTGCATTTTACCTATATGATAAATGATAAAATTTCTCTTTTTAATAACTGCATTTATAATAACAGAGTTTGTTATGGAGGGAAGCTACTTGTTATGACAACAGTAAGACCTTAAACTACTTACTGTCTCTTAGAGGAAAAATAATTTATTCAAGTGATTCTATTCCTACAAAGTTTCAGTTAACAGAATTGTATAAATAATCTTATCAAAGATATGAGAATCATTTTAGAAGACTGGAACTATTTTTGGAAATGGTAATTACTTAAGTGTTGATTGGGATAAGAGGTATGAAAGTTTAGGAAAATACGATTCTAAAGATAGTACAAGATTGTTTCCTTCAATAGTTTATTTAAAGTCTGTATTGAAAACAGAACAGGAACCAAGAAGCTATTCTGTGTTTTAGGCTTGAAAATATCTCGTTTTAATAAAAATAGAAGAGGAAGACTCATCTATTTTATGAGCATAGCCTACACTTGGTGCTTTTTAATAAAGAAGAGACTGTGTTATTTGCTCAATAATGTATTTACTCTTTTATTAAAAAAAGTAAAATCAATAAAGTGAAAGACATATACACCTTCATGAATGTAGGTAGCTGAGAGTATATCCAGACTACTGCTCAGCATTAAAACATTTTATCTTCAACTTTGTCCTAACTAGCCTTGCACAAAAATGTGTGAAGCGTATGTCAGTTAAAGGCAATGACTCCCTGGACATTTTTGTAATATTAAAATGCACTCTATAGCTCCTCTCCTCACTATTTTTTCTGTTCTCCAGGTTTTTAGTTTTGTTTCTTTTCTAACCTGGCTTCCTGATCAGCTTCTCTAGTGAGAACTGCAAACAAATGTGGTTAACACAAGTAATTAACATGAATGGTAGGTTAGAGTCCTGGGAGGGCAATTATCCTATAATTTGCTTGAGTAATAGCAAAATAACTAGTACCTCACTGTTTTGGGTTTTTTTTTTTTTTGCGGGGGGGGGATGTTTTTCCGTTTCTTTTATTTTTGTCTAAGAATAACAGAAGTGTTGTTTATGTAGCGCTTTTCTTCAGCACTGAGGATATAGGTAGGATGTTTGTAAAATAGAGACAATGGAAAAAGACAAACACTGTGGTGGCAAGATCCCACACTAAAGAATGAGGCAGACAGCAACTGCTCCAGGGGAACCTCTTGAAGAGTGTGGATCTGAATCTCCTTTGTTTTACTCCTCAGCAAGTCAAGTACACTTACAAGTGCCAGACAGAGGTAAATTTTTTGCCATTCTAGTCTTAGGAGTGTCTCATGACTAGATTTCACCACTGTAAGATTACTTTAAAAAGGATTAAGTATTGGAGAAAAAGATGTATTATTTCTGAGTGCTCTGGAAATCTGAATGACAACTTTCAGAAGCTTTGGTCAATCAGTCTGTGATTTGAAAGAACTGTTAATTTTGCCTTCAGGTCAATTGGTCCAAGTCCCAGAAGAGCAAGGCCTTGAACCATCGGTCTCAGACCATCGATCTACAACAAGAGTTGCTTGTGACAGTTCCGGTGCAAGCAGTTCCCACTCTCCTGTCAGCCGTTGGCTTCTGGTTGCTGGTCACGGAGCAATACTTCTCAGTCATTCTGGCACTAGTATTTGTGGGATGGAGTAACTGATCTATATAAAAAGAAGAAAATCTTTTTGAAAGAGAAGTGGAAGTGGAAAATCTCTTTATAAAATGTATCAGCCCCTGCCTGTCTCCCAAGTTGAACTCAGAAGTAGTTGCTTTGGCACAACTGGGAGGTGTCACACAACAACGTGGGAATGAGAAGCAAAGCGATAGGCACTGTGACAAAGTGTTGTCACTGAATGCTTCGAATGATGAGACTAAGGTTCCTGTTCATCATCTGTAGCTCATTGAAAACAAATGTGTTTGGGCTCCGAAGTGTCCCAAAAAGCTTTAAGCTATTAAAATGAGATATCTTACAGAGATTTTTAGTCAAGTGTGGCTAAAACTTTCAAGTCCCTTAAATTACAGATATTTAGCCTACAGAGTTTACTTACTCTGCCCAGACTGTCTATGAAGATTTAAGTTACTTAAACTATAGCTAGAGTTTTTGGAACTTACGATCCCTGCAGTCTCCAGCAATGAAATTTTCAGACTTTCTAAAGAACAGCTGCTAGAAGTTAGGAGATTTTGAACTTTGCTGTGTCTTTTGAGTTTTCTGAAGCAATTGCTTCTGTGCTAGTTTGGAGGTTTTGTAAACTTTGCTGAAGATCACTGTGAAGTTTCTTAGCTCTTCATGAGAAAAAAAAACAAAAACATTTGTTTTCATCTGTATTATTAGTGAAAGTTTTAAAGTTTCCAGGGATCGAATGTGTGTATGCTGGTTTTCAAAGAGTAGGTCTTCAACACACCTTGAAAAGATGTAGACCACATAGCAACAGATATGTTTATGCAGTTGATGATTTGTAGTATGTACCTATATAAATTACCAGAAATAGTATTCTGTATTGAGTCAATATGAAACTAACAAAAATTATTAATTTTAATTAGTTAGTTAGTGTGGCAGGTGCATCTACCTTCAAAGTCTAAAGGCTTATGTACTTGGAAAACCCTAGAAGGTTCTGGTTGAGCTCATATGGTGACTACTGGGACCTCCAGCCAATGGGCACTCCTAGGAGGTCACCTTAACCAGTGGGGGCCAAACTAACCATATCTGACCATGGGTCCATATCTGACTTAAGGTATAAACGGAGCCCTCTAGAAGACCAGTTTGAGCCAATCTTCCTCAGAGCAGCGAGTCTGCAGTTGAGGACTCTCCCCTTGGATTGGTATGCCATCCAAGAGAACTCCCCAGAGCTGAGCGTCCTCACCTTCTAGATGAGTGGTTGTACATTTTGAGTCATTATTCTAAGCTTAGATTTGGTTACTTACAGTGTAGCAACAGTTCCCAACTAACATCCTGAGCCTGTAAGTAAGTTGTATCCACTGAAGTGTTCGCAATATAACATTCCTGTTCAATTTTGACAGTTATATTTTAATACCATTAAAAATTGGCTTTTGGAATACATTGCTGTCTTACATTTCTGCGACAGTTAGTTACGACAAAGGCACTAGGTCTAAAAACTCCAAGATTTTTAGGATGTGATTCCTCTCAGTCTAATCTAGCTTATTTTTTACTAATGAGATGTCTTTATTATGCAGATATCTGAGTCCAAATTCTACAGAAGTGAACCTCTTAAAGGAAATGTCTAATCTCTCTTCACTGTCAAAATAGAGGAATGAATACCTGTGTGAACTTCCAAAATAAAATCCTGTTCACGTAACTTCAGTTCTTAAATTCTGTAAAAAGTTCCTCTGTGGTTTACAACTTAGGCCATTTCCTTGGTTCTTTTTTAAACAAAATTAATTTATGCTCTGCCTAGATGCAAATTTTTGGAACTTTAAGACTAAGTAGAGCTAGAGTATGGGGCAGGTACTACAGAAATAAATAGTATCTTGATTTCTGCAATATGAAGATAAACATAGGGAATAGTGTTACATTTAGTTTAACTTATGCTGTTTTTTTAAGATAAGGTAGAATAAAATGCATTCTGGCATTTCCATGTTTGTCTTTAGAGAGAGCAAGACAGTGAGCTTACTTTTTTAATCAGATAAAACTGAGAGCTGTAGTGAATTCCAGCCAGCTAATTAACAGAAATTTCAGCTTGGCTGGCTGAAAGGAACCAACATCTAGACAACGTGACTACTGGTAACAATTTCTAAATAGGTCCATTGTGAGATGGAAACATTAGTCTATAGAAACAGGAAAAAGAGTTTATGTGGAACAAATCAGAAATATTTTCTGCACAGCAGTGAGGTTAGTATTTCAATGATGACTGAAAAATGTCTTGGATAGTTTATTAACAACCAGCAATGTATACAGTAAGTACAAGATCGAAGCTTCTTAAGCTGTCCTTTGGTATTCTCAAGCATGTAAGAGATTATATTTGTATATGAAGTGAAAGTGGGCACTGCAAAGTATCTCACCTGAAGCAATAACTCATCTTCTTATGAAGCATATCCCTTCTTTGGTTAACTAACTCACTGTTCAAAAGAGGAAGAATAGAGTTAAGAATACACAGGTTAAACAGCACAATGCTCATGCTATCAGTCTAGATAGATTACCTTAACAAACTTACAAAGTTTGGTTCAACTCCTTAAGTATAAGACTAATGATATTTGCGATACAATGTTGTATCCAGAATGTCAATATAGCAGAAGTAACATGGGATCCATAGGAGACTAGTAAACCCAAGGTCAGACAGGATACATTAGGTCAGTTCAAATATTACTAAAAGTCTATGTTTAGAAGATTAAATTCAGTAGTATGTAGCTGTTTTAGTGTTGCCTGATAGCTCTCTAGATTACATTATCTGTTTTAACTACATTTCCATTGATACAGAGCTTAGACGCTTGGCTCATCTGTTGATACCTTCCTACACATGCCTAAATTAGGGCATCTGTTCTGAAGTTGAATCCTACCCCTTTGATGCAGAAATCTGAAGAAGTGATTCTGTAGCCTAAGTCTGTGCACCTAGTGTTGGTACCAAACACTTCAGGATAGGACTGACAGATATAAAAACAGGATATATAGGACATCTGCACATTTTTGGTGCATGGTCTGGAGCCCAGGTAGACTATATTAATGAGCCAAACATGATGCTAGATAACTGGGTATGCATAATTGTGTCATTTTCCTCCCTAATAAACATCTGAACTCAGGTGAGATAGAACACGTGCACAGTACTACTCAAATAATTAAAAATTCTTCACTGCAAAACGTCAAAACAGATTTGTATTTAACAGCAAACTCATTTCTTAGACACATGGGGCTAAAACAAATTCAAATAGGTTTTACTGTAAAATTGCTATCTGATTCAGAGAAAGTACAATTATTACTGTGTTGAAAGCAGGAGCTAAATGTCCTTTCACAGTGGTACTCACTTGCCTTATATTTACATCGTATACTTTATTTAACACATATAATTCTGTCACTTTCACTTGGAAAATAACACATTTTGTAGTTTCATAAATTTATGTAGAATTGTTCAGCTCAAATACTTACAAAAGCACAGAACTGGAGCCATGTCTGAGAATGAAATGAGTCAAAAGACAAAGAGGTATTGAGAAACACACTATGAACAGAGCAGTACCTTGGGATCCTTAATATCTGAAAGATCAGTGTCTTAATTTAAAATATTAACTGCAAGAATGAAGTAGGAGACTGGGGAATTTGCATATATGAGAAGAATGGCATCTGATTTAGATATTTAAACTTCTTGTTTATTTGTGTTATGAATATGTACTACAAGTGGATTTGATCAATAATCATTCACATTGGTGTTTTGATGAAAAAGTAATATCTTATGTTGAAAATGTATGTTTTTTCTGGCTTTTTCAGCTTTTAAAAAAACCTTCAAATTTTCAGATGAACTTTCATTTTTTTAAGTTTTTGTTTATTATTTTATTTACCCTAATAATTTTTAAAATGTACTACTTTATAGCTTTTAGTTAAATTAAGATTACATTCAACACTATATTCATAATAGCTTAAACAATTTCTTATTAAAGAGAGGTTCCAGACATATGAATGTGTATTATACATTATGTTACATTTGCAGTACAGTAGATCTAGTTAACAGAGTGATTCTTTGTGGTCTCAGAGTTCCAAAATAATGAAAATATAATATAAAATAAAACCCCTAAATAATGAGGAAACAATGATACTTTGTGCTATTTATTATAGCATCATTGAATGTTTTAGATTGGGAGGGACCTTAAAGTTCATCTAGTTCCAACCCTCCTGCCATGGGCAGGGACACTTGCCTGCACTAGACCAGGTCGCCCAAAGCCCCATCCAACATGGCCCTGTCCAGGGACAGGACATCCAGAACTTCTCTGGGCAACCTGTTCCTGTGCCTCATCATCCTCACAGTAAATAATTTCTTCCTTATGTCTAATCTAAGTCTACTCTCTTTCAGTTTAAAGCCATAATGCCTTGTCCTATTGCTACCTGCCCTTGCCAAAAGTCCCATCCCATCTTTCCTGTAGGCCCCCTTTAGGTACTGGCAGATTGCTATAAGGTCTCCCCGAAGCCTTCTCTTTGCCAGGCTGAACAACCTCAACTCTCTCAGACTGTCCTCATAGGGACAGGGTGCTCCAGCCCTCTGATCATCTTTGTGGCCCTCCTCTGGACTTGCTCCAAGAGGTCCATGTCTTTCTTATGTTGGCAGCCCCAAAGCTGACGGGCTCCAAGTGGGGTCTAATGAGTGGAGTAGAGGGGGAGAATCACCTCCCTCAACATGCTGATCACACTTCTTTGGATGTAGCTCAGGATTATTAAATTTAAAAGATTAGTCTATGCAAAGACTCAGGGTTATTTCATGGCATTTTATAAGTATCACAATAGTGAAACATCCTTGTGCAAAGAACTTAAAAAAGGTATTTTTTTTAATCCTTTCCACTAAGCCATCACATTTATCACTGCCAGTGTGAGAGTTGGGGATCAAGATGTCATAAGAAAGACACGTCTTTTTCTCGATAGTCTGTGTCAGAAGTGCACCATTTCTCAGCTAGCTGCAGTAAGTGTGCATGTGTTGGCTGCAGTAAATGTGCCTGGTCACAGTAAATAGAGAAGGAAGAAGGAGAGGGTATTTGTAATCAAAATAATTTCTAGGTGAATAAAATTTGCTGCTTCAATTAAGCAGGCATGCCTGTTTCATGAGTGTTGTAATTGTATTTAAACAATTTGTGCTAATTCTTCATACAAACTTACAAGATTTAAGTCAATTATAGCATAAAAATGCAATAAGCATCACCTCTGCTGACTTATTCTTAAACCTTTACAAAGTGAAGGCAGTAGTGCATGAAGCAGACAAGTAGAAGAGCTGAGGAGGGTGTGCACAAGCAAGTGCAATCTGCAGTAATATGTTCTGTAGTCTGAAATGAGGCTGGAACTGGGATGGCCTGGAGGTGCCTTAAGAACATGTCGTGTTGCAATGTGGCACATTCTCACTAGCAACTTTTGTTTCTACTGTTTCAGTCTTCATGTTCTTTTTGTGTATTTTTGACTGAAGTCAATAACCTATTTCCAAGAATCAGAAACTAATCAATTAATATAGAGAAAGAGAGGTAGTTAATTAAATTATCTTATGACATTCAACAACAAAGAAGAGAAGAATTTACTTTTCCTTCTTCTCTCCTTCACACACAAGGCATTTAAGTGAATTACAGGGGTTATCAGGCTCTAAGCATACCCTTCCTATGTTTTTCACTGATACCTCAGGGGCCTTATATTTGTATGGCCTGGCTCCTTTGGCTGCACTGGGCATTAGATGCACACTATAAAGAAATAACAACCCTATCTAGTTCTAATCCTAATGGACTAAATAGTGCTGAAATTGAGCTGAAAAAAACCAGACAAACTACGAAGGTTTTACCAGTTCAACCCCAGTAGGAAAAAAATATCTTTTTTAACTCAAATAGATAGTGAGTCACACCTCCAGTATCTTCAGGTCATGGCCCTATAACATGATGGGAGGATTATAGACTAGGAAGAAGCTATGCCTTTCCTCATCCTCCAATCCTGAATAGGGAACTAACTATGAAATGAAAGCCAGAAGTGTACAACTATCCTAATTTTTGACTTGTCAATGTGAATCAGACACCTAGAAGAGGAACAGCAGGGTCTATTCTGAAACACTTATCTTTTTTCTAGCTCCTTCCTAGTCTGTTCTTTGTAATTCACACCACTGGTCAAAGTGATTTTCCTCGTAATGAAGCTCTGCTTCTATTTTGCAGAAAGAAATTAGGTTTGGAAAACATTAGTCAAAGGTCCTGACACTGTATTTTTCTGTGTGGCTAATCTACTTTAGTCAGAAATGGAAACTCAGTTTAATAAGGCCATTAATATTTCCAGATTTAGGTTTTAAACATATTTGTAACTGGTGAATGGAAAACTGTAAAATTGTCTGGTTGCATAAGTAGTCAAACCTTCAATGGACGGATTGTTCTAGCTCATGTCTGCATTACCATAGCTGTGCTGAAATGAGTGGATTTTTTACCTGGACAAGGAGTGCAGGTATATGCAGCTATAAAAAAAAAGCTAAGATATTTATGCAGGATATTTGCATCTCTTTCATAGCTGTCAGACTTTTATCACTCAGTTAAGCCAAAATACTAGTAACAGCCAAATACATTTTGTGCTATTTCTGTCTTTTTGCCTTATGTAAGTAAAATGGGAAATAAGGATGAAACCGAACTCGTAGAAGAGTCCATTAATCTGTAATTGTCATCTTCATTAAAGTTCAATTTATTTCCAGATCATGACGGGAATATATATTTTTGCCTGCTTTCTCTGCACAGGACTCTGTGCAGGACTCTATGGAGAACAGAGAAACAAGTAAAGGGAGTTTATCTGAAGCTTTCTTTAATCAGAATATACTTAAAACTTGAGAAAATTAGAAAACCAAATTTGTCCAACTGTATCTATAGCTCCTATTGTTCAGTATATAATTTTATCTTCTAAGGTTTCTAGAGTCACAGAATATTCAGGTAAAAAAAGATGAATAGTGGGTTTTTTTGTTAGTGAATCTTTCTGAATTGCTGGGGAATTGATTTCTCTGATAGTGTGTCTTGTCTTGCCATAAGCAACTCCAAAGACAGAGATTTCAGAGCCTTTCTATTTCTTTTTCTGTTGCTGAATTGCCTTATATTTATAAAGTTTCTCCTTGAAATACTGAGAAAGAAGTTATCTTTGTGCCTGACTCATCTCTAACTGATTACTTCTCTTATTCTGTTAAAAAAAAAATAGAAGAGTTTAAATAGAGATTTGTACATTTGATTCTGAACTAAGGCATTTGTGTTCATATCTTGTACTAATTTTATGCAGCATTTTCCTTTTTTTGTCATTTAAAACGCAATCTGATAACCACTGTAAACCTCTGACAATATTGTTTTCCTTGTTTTCTAATAAGATCCAAATGTTATGTGGTAGCTACTAAAAATTACCAAAAGGGTAATTTCTCATCCTGAGAAAGGCATTTTGCTCCTTTGTAGTGGCACCACCTTAGTGAAAAGGTCTGATATAAAACTGTGGAGCTTTGGATTTTCTCTTTATTGTTCTGACATAATATTTTTTTCAAAGCCAGAATTTTGGCCATGGCAAGTTCCCCTCTCTAAGTAAATCTTATACTACATATGCTAAGATATTTCAACTCCTCAATGCATTTCATTTGAATAAACTTGGATTGAGTATTCTCCCAATTACAGAAAGGTCTTTTATTTCTAAATATAAATCTATTTTCCTTCGTATTTGTTTGAAATGAAAATTGCACAGTGTGCCTCTAGTGACGTACATCTGTTGATCTATATTTAAAAATTAGCAAATGTATTAAGTAGTAATTTCTTTTAGAGACCAAATAAATTTTGTCCCCTTGTATAAAGTACATTTTTCTAGCTAGCAGAAGTAGCAAATTGGTAAAAGATGAACCATGGATGTACCAGGTGTCATTCCTCATAGTCATTATGAATTATCTAAAACGCATGAGTTTTAAGGCTTTTCTGATCTTCTAACACAATAAATTATATAGTTAAAATATATTACTGTTTTTATCTTTATCTAACAAAAAGGAAGCCATAGTTTCAGTTCTGAAGACTGTAGAGCTTTTTTTTTGAGAGTGGACACTGATTTCTGACCAATTGCAATTCTTGCAAATATGCTTATCACTTTTCACTTTAACTCTGCTCACTACTCTGCTTCCTGGAAATAGATCATAACAAGCTAGTATGATGCATTTTTCCCTGGTTATATTATTTTACTTTTCTTTTTCCTTTTCAATGCTTACTGTTGTTCCCCAACAAAATATTTCTTCACATGCATGTCACAACTCCAAATTGCTGGATTAGCCACATTTTAATCTGTTTAGCTGATCAGTTTAGTGATTGGTAAATTTGCAAAGCATCTGCTTGGAAACAGACACCTAACAATCACATTAGAGATCTGAGAATCCTCCACATTACCATGGGAAGTTTTTCTTTTTCTTCTATTGGTGTGTATTAGGATCACATGACAAGATTTTTGTAGTGAAGGGGCTGCAGGGGTAGCTTCTGTGGGAAAACATCAGCAGCTGCCCTCATCTTGGAAAAAGCCAGTTTCAGCTGTCTCCAAAACAGCTGCCCAAAGCTGAGCCTATTAGCAACTCTGGTGGTGCCTCTGTGATAACATATTTAAGAAACGGTAACAAAATGCTGCATGGCAGCTGTGAGAGAGGAGTAAGAAAATGTGAGGGAAACAGCCCTGCAGGAACCCAGGTCAGTGAAGAAGGTGGGGAGGAGGTGCTCCAGGCACTGGAGCAGAGGGTCCCCTGCAGCCCTTGGGGAAGACTGTGGCAAAGCAGATGTCCACATGACAGCCTGTGGAGGACCCCACACCAGAGCAGGTGGATGTAGTCTGCATCCCATGGAGAGCCCTTGCAAGAGCTGGCTCGTGGCAGGAATTGCAGACATGGAGAGGAGTTCACGTAGGTGAAGGTTTTCTGATGAGACCTGTAACACTGGGGGGGACCCATGCTGGAGCAGTTAATTTCTGAAGAACTGTACCACAAGGAAAGGACCCACACTGGAATAGTCTTTGAATAACTGGAGGAGTCAGGAAGGACCTATGCTGGAGCAGTCCATGAAGAACTGTCTCCCATGGGTGGGATCCCACACTGTAGCAGGGGAACAGCATGAGGAGGGAGTGTCAGAGATGAAGTGTTATGAACTGACTGCAACCTCCATTCCCTATCCCTCTACACAGCTCAAGGAAAGGAGGTAGAAGAGTCAGGAGTGAAGCTAAGCTTTGAAGCAGAGGAGTGGGAAGGGAGGGGTATTTCTAGGTTTTTTTTTTTGTTTCTCACTATATAGTCTATTTTGAATTGCCAATAAATCAAATCTATTTCCCCGAAGTTGTGTGCTTTCCCCTCGACAGTAATTGCTGAGCAGCCTCCCTGTCCATATCTCAACCATATCTTGTGGCCAGCCAAGGTCATCCCACCACATCATAGCATGGTATATATATATTACATATGGTATGGCATTTTGAAAAACATACTTTGACATTTTAGATGTGGCTGGAGTGGATAGGTTCAGATTGCTTTTTATTATGACTATTTCTTTGTTCTAAGTGATAGTGAGATCAGAGAGATGAAAAATTTTGATAGGAAGGAATTAAGGCTTAACATTTGCTCTGATTAGCTTTTCAAGCTGCAGTTAGGTGAGTGAAAACTGGTATCTTTCTTTGTCTTTCTACAAGTAGTGAGTTCACTAAATTCTAACTTGGAAAGAGCGGCAGCTTTATGAAACCTTTCTCTCCTTCTACTCTATTTTCCCTCTTTCACTGTCCCTCAAGTTTGTGAGCAACGTTTGATTTGACCTCATTGCAACAGGGTCATTTTGCAGACTGTGGGTGGCCATACAAGGGCCCGTCACCTAGAGCTCCGTGATGGGTTTCTGGGGTATGGGCAAATGAGCTAAGAGTGAATGATGACTGGGAGGGCTTCTCTTGGGCGCTTCAGAGGCTTTAGGGTAGCTGGTGGGAGCAGACACATTGTTATCTGCAGCAAGGAAGTCCCTGGATGTTTCTGGAGCTTACTTTAGGGCCTACAGTGTTAAGGTGTACTTCAAATGATAAGTACTTTCAGGAGCAGCTCCATAGCAGTGAAGTTGCCTGTGAATATATCCAATACATTTCACTGCTTTCTAACTGCCAATAAGGAGGAAGCTTTATAGTGAATATGACAGATTGTTATGGTTTTCTAATGATTAAAAATGGAAATCTGTGCAATCAAACGGTGCAGTATGTAGATTTCAGGACAAATCATTAAGTGCTATCTATAGGAAGGTCCAGATTAAAAAGTTTATGAATCAGTGCCTACATTTTCAGTGGGCAGCATGGCTAAAGATTAAGATCCTGAAAACATAACTTCATACTCCTAAGTGCATTTAGAGCTGCTAAAGGTTTTAAATAAAAAATGACTAACTGAAATAAGAATAGAAAAGTTACATCAGCCAGATAAGACTTACAGAGTGAAGACACTAAAATTGAGTGCTGGGGAAGACAGACTCTAAATTCAGAGAAGTTAATACAATTCTATTTCATGTATAAAGAGTAAAATACTCAAAGCAAATACTACTTGCACTCTGTGAGGCATAGTGTTACAATTCTTCTTTGAGGGATTAGAATCTTGAAAGCCTGCTCTGAATTTCATAACTTGTATCCATTTTCAAATTAGCGATGTCTAAGTGCCGCTCTTTTGAGTCAGGGACAACATGATACTCAATTTGTTAATGTATTAATACAATATTCAGTGCCAGTAGTACTTCAAAAGTACAAAATAATACCATGCAGAACTTCATATACTTATGCAATCCAGGTATCTTTAACAATGCACATAACACTCCTTAGAAATGCAGCCCAAAAAATTAGTGTGTACATGAGTGGATGTCAGGAAGTCAAATTGTATCCCTGCACTGGTTTTTCGCATATCAGTTATCAAAAAGTACACATAGTCTTAAAAATTAAATGTGTTTTATAAAAAACAGTTGTCAGAAGCATCACAGGAACCGTGTATCTTTAATATGCAAATTTTAAATGGAAACTTGTGTCTCCAAGACATGGGGGAAGGGACAATGTATTTTAAAAATTCTCAAAAAATGGTTACTATTTTTAATCTGAAGAAACACTCGAAGTTTCAAATAATTGCAGCTAATGGAAAAGTTTGAGCCCTGCAGAGCTTATGGGTTGCTGTATTCTGTGACATGTTTGTTCCTGATGTTCCATAGGACATTTCCTTCTGCCAGAGAGCTTGGCCTGCTTCTGTGGGAGAGATAGCGGCTAGTGCCAGCAAGTAAAAATCAAAGCTGACTGACTGAAGCTGAGGTGCTTATAATTCAGTCTTAAAATTTGGGATTTTATGAAGATGCAGTTTCTTGCAGAACAAATAAAATCTCTTCAGTGAAGGGTGATGATTATTTCTCTTTCACTTCAGAGAAAGACTTTAGTAACTCAAAGGCACCATAAAAAGCAGTAATAATCACCCTTCACAGATGATATATCCTGTAGATATAGCATGCGCTATTGTCACCTCTCTCAGTCTTCAGTTGTGGAGCTGACAAACAAAGAGAAAGTCTAAGATATCCCTTCATGTAGACACATCTTGATTCTTTAAAATCTCTCCTTTTTGCCCCCGTCTTTTCTCTTGCAGCCTTTAAAGTGCAGATCTACATACAGCTGCAGGAAGAGATTTTTCTGTTGTAGGGAAAGGTGAAAGATTGTCTCAGTGAAATCTCCTGTGAACCTAAAAAGTCTGACTGGAGGTCTTTTTTTTTTTTTTTTTTTTTTTTTTTTTTTTTTTTTTTTTT
>JAAGAY010006903.1:0-19531 GCA_011801015.1 Ardeotis arabs | reverse complement strand
TGCACCACGGGCTGCAGGGGAATCTCTGCCGGGAGCAGCATTGCTGCTGTCCCTGCTTCTGCACTGACCCTGGCGTCTGCAGCCGTGCCTCTCCCCAGAAATTCTTCACAACCAGCTCAGGCAGACACCTCTCAGGATCTCTTCACATCTCCTCTCCTCTCCACTTCTTGCAGCCGGGCCGGGCTTGGTCGGGCCCAGTCGGCCGCCTGGCGGGAGGCCAGAGGGTGAGGGCTGCAAGGCCCACAAGGCTCACGCCTCCCCCTCTCTGTCCCCTGCTCAGCTTCTTCACATCTTCTCTTTGTCTTTTTTCTGTTTTCCCCTTCTTAAATAGGTTATCGCAGAGGTGTTATCAGGGAACATTCTGCTACCAATTGACTCAGCCCTGGCCAGCAGCGGGTCCACCCTAGGCCTGGCCGAGTCCACCAGACAAAGGGGAAACTTCTAGCAGCTTTTCATAGGAGCTGCTACTGTACACCACTCCCCCCCCCCCCCCCCCCCCCCCCCCCCCCCCCAAAATAAAACCAGAACAAGCCAGATGGTAAAAAAGGGAGGGGGGAAGGCGAGGGAGTATTAATGCCTTGCCGCACAGAGGCTTTTGGGGGACAACTGGGTTATAGTCCTCCTTCAAGACCTGGACTGGAGGTTGTTAACCCTGATTACTCTGCTGTGGGTCGCAGCTGCTGCAGCAGCGTGGCTAGCTGGGTTTGCTCCCTTATAGACTAACTGAGCCCAGCTCACGTGGACGTCAGCCCTTTCCAAGCCCATGAGTGTGTACACAGGTGCACACGGACGTGCGTGCATGGAAGGGACTGGCTGGGTCTTTGCCAGCCAGCCCTTGCTTTTGAATTGCTGCGGCTGGGCCAGGCTTGGTTTCGTTTTATCAGCAACTCTCTTCTTTGTCCGGGCCCGTTATTGCTTTCTTATTAAGATGGCTTGTCTCAGGAAAGGCTGAGTGCCTTTGAATTACATTTTGCTTTGTAGTTCGGGAAGGCTGACAGCCTTGCTATGGCAATATTTACCAATTAGCATTGGTAAATGCCAGCCTTACCTTGTGTTTTGGTAAATGGAAAATGTTCCTTATCTTGCCAACCAGAAGAGGAAGGCTAGTGACATGTTACAGGAATCAAAACATGAGACCTGAAGTAATGTACTGGCTTTAAGCATTTTACTATTTTTTTAAAACGTGATGGAGGAAAAAAAATTCTCATCCACTTGCTGTACCGAAATGAAAACCTTACTGTGAGCAAGGTGCTTACAAGGGTAAATGCTAACAGCTCCACTGAAGCTACTGAAGCTAACTTGCTTAACGTCAACTTTTTTTTGGCAATCTAAGCAGTAATTATTGCTTCATCAAGGCTTTTATGGGACTTTTATATGATGCATGTTTTAGACATAAATAACTCTTCTTTTTAGTTTTTAGTGTAGATACCTTTAGTCATGTAAAGGCCTTCCTCAGAATCTGTTTCTGTTCTTAAGGTCTTTTTATCTGTTGTGTTTGCTTCCAGTGTTCATTAACATGAATCCTGGGGCTATCTGCTGTCTTGAAGTTTTAATGTGCACTGTGATAAGCATGTCTTCCCTCTCCCTCGCCTGTTTAGGGTTGTAAACTCTCTTAGGGACAAGGCTGTCTTTCAGCTGTAGCAGCACTGTGCTGGCAAAACTTGGCCTTGCTTTTGCTCAGGGTTTTAGGAAGTGCTTTGATGTAACTTGTAGTGAAATTACAGTTAATTTTTTTTTGCTGCCAGTTATTTTCCAGCTTGCCATAAAACAACCATCAGCACAACTTTCTGGGGTGAAGCCTCATTTGCTGCCAAATTTTTCCAACTGACTTAAGGTTTTGCCTTTCTTTGCTGTGATTTAAGCAACAGCTGCAGCTGTGGTAGCAGTAGATTTTAATTTTGAATAGCCATCTCTCCTTTTATTCTGTTTTTGGATTGAATTTTCCAAAGGTGCGGTGGAGGGGTTGGGTGTAGAGATAGCTGGTAATGAATAAATGGTAATGCATTAGTTTTAATGCATCATCTTGAAACGGGAAGCACGGATACACACAAGGTTGTTTTACAGGAGGTCTCAGCCATGCCCTGCTATCACAAACCGTAAGTGAGAGCACCAGTACAAAAGCATTTCCCACCTAGATGGGACGTAGGTTTTTTCATTTTGCGTATGGTGTTAAAGATACAGCAAAGCCACAACGTGAATGCAAGGGACGGGTTGTACCTGAAATGTAAGTTCACACCATGTTATCTTTTAATCGTTAAGTGTGAATGTTTGCAACCAAGTGGATGTGCCTAAAAATAGAGTGTGCTGTTTGCCTAGGTGCTGTAATGTTTCAGGTGTTAGTCAGGATTATAAAGCCACATACGCTTAATTTTTGAGGCAGGGTGCTGAAACCACTGAGCAAACCTGAAGAATTGCTGACACTGACAGATGTCATACCAGTCTGCATGAGAGACCTTGCTTTAGCTGACATGAGAGTGTGCTGACTTACTCTAGGATGGACTTTAATCTTTTGCAGGCAGCCAGAATTTTTTTTCAGAGAAACTGCAAACTAACCAACCAGCTATTCCCAGTAGCCCAGCTAGAGAATAGGACTGGGCAAAATACTCAGCAGAGTGCAAACACCTTGTAACCCTTAAAAGCCTGACCTCCCTGTGGGGAACTGCTGTGCCAAAACCCTCCAGGGCCGGGGGTAGCAGGGAAATCCTTTGGTTGATCTGGCAGTAAAGCTTCAGCTGAGGGCAAGAGAGGAGGAGCCCAGAGAGGTGCAATCCAGATGGTGATGGCTCAGGATGACAAATGACTCCAGCAGATTTTTGTAAGGGGTGATGATGTAGTTCAGGTGCTTGCAATGGCTGATAAAATGTTTAAAGCCCTTGCCAAGGAAATGATGTCAACAAGCAGTCTGTCTCAGGAGATGGATCCCTGGGGGACAGTCTGTTTTAAGTCGCAGAATTTTCATCCCCTCTGCTGTGATGCCTTTTTTTTTGTGTATTTTAATTATGTATTTGTGTTTGGGGGAGGGTATGTTTTTGCTTTTGACTGTTCCCCAGGCTTTATCCCCTAGGACGTCTCTCTTTCCGTGGGGAAAGTACTCGCATTTCAGTGAAAGTACGCCAAGTGTCTGGCGGCCGTTTGCCCAAACAAGGGGACTCGTTAAATCAGCAGTGGACACTTGAATGCAATCGCAGTTGTGTCTGTGCTGCTGGCTCCTGCCTGTTCTGAGGATGTGGAAAGCTCACATGGTCAGCACTGTGTAATTCATATTAAGGGCTACTTGGGTTTTGTTTTATTTTCCCCTCTTTCAAGTGGTGTAGGAGTTACCCACTGCATGTCTTGCATCGTCTGGAGGTAGAAGCCAATGGCTTCTTAGCCTGCCTCAGTGCTAAGAAACTTTCGTAGACAGTAGAGATGGACAAAGAACTCTTGTCCCAGAATAATCTGTTGATAAAGGAATTTAGATTTTTTTATTTTTCTCCTCTGCTTTTTATTTGCCTTGAAGTTGTTTACCTTTCTTGTACAACAATGAAAACAAAACCCAAGGTAGCAGATGAAAGCAGGAGTCCTGCTGTCAGATCAGCCTTAAAAATAATCTAGTTAAGATCAGATGAAAAATACACTCATTAACCACTAATGAAATAATTGCTTTGTTAAGAATCTGCAAAAATCAGATTTTGGCATGATTTTCTGATACTGAGTCATTCGCACTAATATCTGCAATGCGAAGATTGATGGCTTTTGACCTCATCTTGAGATTGATGTGGTTGAGCTAATCACCTGGTATGTGATCATGCAAGTTGATTCCCCAGCTACTGATCCGTCTTTCCCACCTCCCTGCTGGAGCATGGGGATGGTGGGAGGAGGCACGATTTGACCCAAGGTGGGGCAGGCAGCTGGGAGCAGTGCTTTTAATTTATCCCACGTCAGTGAAGGATGCTGGGGAGCAGTGTGCTAGTATGGCTACCCCAGCGTACTCCCTGTCCCCATAGAGGAGGATGCTGCACCGGTCATTGCTTGAAGGCAGTTGCTTATATGGTGGTTGGAATGAGGTGCATTTCTGTTTAGGAGATTTTGTGCTGGTTTTCAGCTGTGTGTGATCAGCATGTTGGCTGCCAGATCCTATCAAGCCTATTGCGGTCATTTTTTTTTTAATGAGTGAAACTTAAAATTTTCTCTTAAGTGTCACATTTCCAAAGCAGCTTTGTGGATGGTGGGAAGGAGCTCGCCGTTTGCTTCTTCTGCTCCTGGAGGGAAAACCTGTGGAGTTTGTAAGTGGGAACTGGTCCCTGCAGACAGACAGTAAAAATCCACGTTGAAATGCAGGGGCAGGGAGATGTCCCGCAGGCAGTGTTACAGCCAGTGGCAGTCAGCATGTGCCTACAGACCTTGCCTGGTTATTGGTATTCTCATCAGGACTTACCTCTGTTTTTATTTAAAAATTGTTACATATTTACACCAGGTTTGGCTGAATTGCTGCTGTGACAGAAAGTGCTTTTGTGTAGATAACTATTTTACATTTTCCATTTTACTGTCTAGCTTTTTAACTACTTACTACGTTTCTGTTTTCCATTTGTTTACACCTTGCTCCTGCCAAGCTTTTCTTTAATACAAGATTTCAAAGCAGTTTTTCCTTTGCATGTATAGTTTTGCAGCTTCTTGAACACAGCACAGTCAAAATCAGTCAAACCCCTTTAAACTCCCCTGCAATTAACTGGTGAAAGAGAAGGGAGGAATAGCGGCTCCGGCGTCTTTCATTTATTTATTTATTTATTTTCCCTCCACACTTGGAGGAAAAACGTTCCTTTTTGTTTTATTAATGATGTGCTTATGAAATCGAGCATTTGATGGTATGCACTTGGAGCGGGCGGAAGGTGAGCTTCCCCACGTCGCGCTGGCAGCGTGCTCCCTTTCTGATCTGTTGCAGGCTAGTTTATTCCAGATGTAGGCTTGCCCTGAACAGAGCCTGCCTGATGTTCAGTGGCTTCACGATGGGGAATGACGGCCTGTGGGGACCCACTTGAAGCTGCCAGCTGTATTCTCTATTCTCACTTGTGGTCTGTTACATAAGCTGACCCATTTTTAAAATTTTTTTTTTTTTTTTGGCTTGCAATTAATCCAAGTAGAATATTCATACTGTCTTTAAAAACGTTATTTTGAGCTTAGGCACTTTGAAGTTGATCGGCTTCAAGTGGAAAAATCTGATCCAAAGGGCTGCCTGGGCGAAGGAGCCAAGTTAGGAGGAACATTGAGTCACCTAAGA
The DNA here is from genome assembly GCA_011801015.1 of Ardeotis arabs. NCBI lineage: Eukaryota > Metazoa > Chordata > Aves > Otidiformes > Otididae > Ardeotis > Ardeotis arabs. The sequence continues at coordinate 14,274 of JAAGAY010006903.1, read as the reverse complement.
GTGGTGTAACTGCAGAGAAAAAAAAAAATATAGCTATTAGCTCAACTGCAGCCTGACTGGACCACTTGTGTTTCTTCTTGCTGTAGGAGTGTTCACAGGAGTGAGGGAAGTAAAAAAATGTAGGTCTGGAATGGACTTCAGGAGAAGACCGGGTCTCTGAGACCATCTTTGACAAGTGCTGGCCCACCGTGAATCCCTTCCACAGAGGGCAATCTGCAGTCCCCTTCTGTAGGCCGCTCTGCTGCTGCTGGGGGTTTATGAGCAGAATCTCTGGGGTGGATCTGAGCAGAGTTGATGTTTCCTCCCAGGAGATGGGGAACAAGCCTCTACAGGGAAATCTTGGCTTCTTACTCCTTTGGCACTCTCTAAGCAAGCATGGATGTCTTTCTGAGTGTCCATCTTGGCCAAATCTCAGGTGAACTGCATGAAATTTTGTGGATTGTCATATACAGGTCGTCGGCCCACGTTACCTAGCGTGCTTTTTGCACTTAGGTTCTCAAGTGCTGAGCTTTGTTATTGTGACCTGCCTTAGACTAAGGGATGTAGGCTGGTTCTAAGAATGACCAGAGCTGGGTATCGCTTGGTCCCTGGCTGCGGCAGGAGCTGGTGTTGTCTCTTTCCTCCGCACTTGCTGAGGATGCCTGGAGTTTGGGACACCCAGCTGGACCGGCATCAGCACATCTCTGTGCTTTAGGCATGAAATGCTTTTCCACCAAGAGCCGTGGGTGCATGCATGCAGATTCATTGTGTCATTTCTGAACGAAGCTGGAGGGATTATTCTGAGTCATTTATAAATGAAGCTGTGAGAATTACTCTGCGAGGATGGAAAAGTTCAGATGTTAATAGCAATGTGAAACTGACAGTGGCCAAGCAGCAACCAGGATTGTGCAGCCGATCAGAGGAGACCGGTCAGCAGTTAAACTTGTCCTCCTCTGGGCAGGAATTATGCAGGCTCCAGGACAGTGACATCAGACCTGCAAACTGCCAAATCTAACTACACTTGGAGTTTCCCGCGGGTATTGTACATCTCTGGAGCGGAGTGAATACACCAGAATCCTAGTTTTTATTTAAAGACTAAGTGAGCTTGTAGTCTGTTTGTTTATGAAGGAAAGCTTGAAAGCGTGATCCTTTAAAAAAACCTCAAAATTAAAGACATGCATCACTCTGCTTTTTGTTTCTTTTATTTTTTAAAGCTTTTGGCTGTGTGGTGTTAGACCTGTGAATCTCCAATAACTGAAGAAAACTGGTTTTAAGTAAAATTTAAATGCATTCACAAATCCTTGGAATTGGCACGGGGCTTTACGATGAAGGCTTTCCTGTGATGGAGTCGTGTAAGATGTGCATTCAAAGCAGCAGCATTTCCTAGCTGGCTGTGAAGTATCCCATGCTGCTCTGTGCAAAAGAGATAGCAGCTTCGTGGGGAGGGCAAGGGGGTTCTGCTGAACACCCCTTTTTGCCGCGAGGCCTCAGGCAAAGGCTAGCAAGCTGCTTTTTAATACTTCGCTTTCAAAATCTCGGAGTGGTGTGCCTCAGAGGTACGTGTGTATCAGTGGGGGCCGTTTGCTTTGTAGCACGTGCTTTAAATGAAGAGCTGTGAATGTTTTATGAAGCAGAGGGGAAGAACAGTGAGGGGACCTGATTTCCAGTCAATGCCAAATTGTTTATTCCCAGTGAAATGTGTGCAGCTGACCAACAGGGACTCAAGGTACAGCCTGTTCTTAACAGGAGATGGTGACCGTGTCATTTGAAAAGGAGTGAAAGGAATACATGTTTAGGTATGGGCCAGGTGGTTTCATTGTCTTTATTGTAGCTGCGTTCTGCCATCCGTGTTTGGACTGAGTAACGCTTTGCTTTGGAAATGCTTTTCATTTCAGTGGGAGTTCAAGGGGACTAAGATGGTGCTTGCATTGAGAGCAGCAGAGTCTTGCCATTTGCTGCTGTTAAGTGTCTTGCTGTGTAAATGAATATTTGAGAGTGGGTCAGTTAATAATAAATTTAGGATTTTTTTTTTTTTTTAAATAAGGTGTGTGATAGTGGGGAGTGCTGAGGAATGCAAGCTGGGCGCTGCACGTCATGGGCCTTTGCATAACTTGCATTCCAAAAAGCTTTTGCAAGTCATTAAATACAATTTTACGACTGCATTGTTAAATTTTATTGGAGGGTCTGCTTCCAAACTGGATTTAACAGCAGGACACTCAGAGTGGCATCTTTTGAGGAGAACAGACGGTCATCATTTCAGCCTGGGCTTGGTTGGGGGAGACGGAGAGATTGTATTTCTCTGCTACACTGCTTTCATTATGGGTGCAAGGTACTTTGTAGCAATAAAACCTCTCTGGAGCATTTTCATGCTGTAGCACAGTTCTGCTTTTTAGGTAGATAAATATAGTTGACTCTTGCCCCTGCGTTTAACACGGTATCTCATGTATCACTGTGATTTACCTCAAAGTATTCTCTGTCCTGACACGTCCTGTTGTTCAGCAGGAGATGGGCTTTTATTGATGTATTGAAGATGCCAGTTAAACCCGTTGGGATATTGCCCATGTGCATGACTTTCAAGTTAACAAATTACCACAGGTGTATGTGTTTTCAGGTTCAAACTTTTAGGTTACCTCTTACGACACCTGGTTTGTTTTTCCTGTTTCTCCTACTTGTGGTCCAGGGGCTGTGTAACATTATTATTATTATTATTATTATTATTATTATTATTTTTCACTTTGTTCTTCAGATGTTGGTGCAGATACTGACGTCTTTGTTTCTGTATCTGAGAAACTCATCTTCCATTGCATTTAAAAGTTTCAAGCATTGGGCCCCAGTGATCAGGTTAAAAAGCCCCACATTTTCTTCACTTAATAAAGGCTCTGATAAACAACCTTGGCCTAAAATCTGCAGGTTGCTGCCCCAACCTTGGGTTCACTGATATATTTAGCAGTTCTCCTTCTCAGAAACAAGCAGCAATTTCTACATGCTCTTCATAGTTTGGCATGAAATCGTAATCATCTTTGCTACTTGGGCGTTTGCATGCTGCGAGGAGGTTACTTGTGTGCGGAACAGACCCGGTCAGACATAGCTGACCCGGTGCCCAGCGACTTCAGCATGAGGCCTAAAAAAATGCCTCCAGACAGTATGTTTTGGTGTCTCGCAAGTTTGAAAACTTCCTGGGGTTTCTTATAATTCTGTTATCCTAGTTCTTCCCCTCTCTCTCTCAGTCCTGCCCATTGCCTTAGGAGTCTCGCTTGCTTGCTTGTTTTTCTCTTCCCTTTTTTGCTCTGCTGACATCTGCCACACCTGTGTTTCCTTGGCCCAGTCCTGCAGCTGGACTCATTGGAACCATTTTTTGTTTTGCATTTTGTATTGCTCTGCAGTTTGTAAAGCACTTTTTGGATAAATATTTATAATAATTAAAAAAAAATAGTAACGGTGTCCTAAGCTTCTCTTACTACCTTGCTTGTACTGAAAAGTTATTCTTTGCCATGAGTAAATTTATTATTTGCAGTCTGTACAACAGCTGCCCAATAAGAAATATTTGATTGGCAGCTGATAATTTGAAGCTGGTATTTTCTTTCCTGTGTCTCAAATCCTGCAAGCCCGTCTGGAGAGCGAAACACTGCTGTGTGATGCCAGTCTGGTCCCTGCTGCAATAGCAGCTGCGCTACTCAATGTTCAAGGTCCCCCTTGAACAACATCTTGCTCCTCTGCAGCCCTGCACAGCTCCTCCTTGAGTTTTGGCGAAGGGGTTTGAGGCCGCTGGTTGCTTCGGGAAGGATCAGGGCATCGAGAGCAGCACCTCTGCATAGCTCAGAAAAGCTGTGAACAGCCCTGCAAGGAAACCTCTGCGTGCTGACCCTGCTCTGTGCTGCCTCCTCCTTTCTGCCTGCTTCACTTGGACCACAGCTAACACAGCACCGCTCGGCAAAAACACCCGTAATTGCTTCAGCTATACAGATGTGTGGTGATGGGCAGCAAGGTGCTAAATAGCTCCCTCCTGTACCCTCCCAGCCCTCTCTCACTGTCCAAATCCAAATTCAAGGACTGTCTGCACGTTTTCTCTCAGCGAGAAGGTTGCCGCATATGGAAGATGCACATACTGAAGGGGACAGACGGGCTGGGAATCCAGATAACGGGAGGCAGAGGGTCAAGGCGGTCCCCTCACAGCATCATCATCACCCACGTGGAGGAAGGCGGCTCCGCACACAGGTGAGCCAGTGGCGGTGGGAGTGGGTGTGATGGAGCATCTGTGCCATAGCTGTTAGCCAGGCTCAAGAGACAGATGTGGGGGATCTGCCCTTTCATTGTGTGAGAGTGGGAAAATACTTAAGCACTTTTAGCTTAAAAGCTTGTTTTTGTGGTTGATCCTTTTGGTATGACTAGCCCAAAGTACAGACAGATCAAACCCTTGCTCAGTGATAGAGTTTAGCCCAAGGAACCTGTTGGCTTGTGGGGCTTTGTGCCCAAGTTTCTCTTCAGAAGATGGGTCTTTCCCACAGGATTGGCAGTGGGTGAGTGTGGATTGTACACCCTGGGGTGCTCACTGCCAGCCCTGGCCCTGTTCCCTGGCTGGGGACAGATGGGGCTCATTGCTGCTCCTTGGTCGTCTCTGGCAGGTCACAGAGAAGGCTCAAGGAGGCTCAGCCCTGCAAAGATGGTGAAATGGCTCTGGTTATAGCAATAATTTCCTGGGGGCACCTTTCTGAGTCCCTTTTTGGGCAAAGAACACTGCACTGATCAGTGCAAATTTAGCATCAGCTAGGTCATGCATTGTCCATGCTTCCACATCCCATTCTGTGCCAGCAGAGCCCGGCACTGGGGAAGGACAGCCCTCCAGCTCTGCGTTCCTGCTCTGTTTCCACAGGGACGGCAGGCTTACAGCAGGCGATGAGCTCCTCATGATCAACGGGCAGTCGCTGGTTGGGCTCTCCCACCAGGACGCCGTGGCTCTCCTTCGCTCGGCCGCTGGCCTGGTGCAGCTGGTGGTCGCTAGCAAGGTACGGTCCTCCCCTTGGTCTCCTGAACATGTGCCTACAAGAGCTTGTGCAAGTGCTGCGTGAAAAGGGCATATTTTTGATAGGGAATCGTATGTGCACGTTTGCTCCCCTAAATTTACTGTGCAGCTGTGGGAAATATATCATTAGCTGTCATAAATCTGTGGCAAATAAGCAGGGTGTAGACCAGCTTAATGATTTGCTTGTATTGTCACTGTCGTTCAGTGTGCAAATGAGTCTGTATTTATTCATCCAGATGTTACTTAAGTTTTGGCCAAAATAATTTTCTTAAAATATATGCTAAATAAAGCAGGCTGTTCTCAGCCTCTTCTGCTTCCTGCCTGCATAGCCTCTGTAGCTCATCTCTTATCGTATCTGTGTGCCTGAGGTCTCTTGATGATGATCTCTTGGCTTGAGTTCTTTATTTTGTCCTTGTTAATAGCTTGGAGTGGAGCTGTTGTAGATAAAGGAGCATGAAATTTCAGGGAAATGAGAGCGGAGCTCATTTATCAGTCAGTCTCTTCGTTCTGCTTTCATCACAGGAGAGATGGAGGGGATATTACACAACATTTTTTCCTTTGTTTAAGAAAATCCTGCCCACCCTCATTTGCTCTCCTCCCTGGACCACAGCCTGCTGCTCCCCTGCTTGGGTTGATGCAGGCATTTGGTGGGCGGCTGACTCTCTCCCAGAAGTGCCTGGGGTCTCAAAGAAGGACCTGCCTGCAGGTGGGGGCCGTCAGGGCCTTTGGGCTGGTAGCAGAAGACCTTGGGCCAAAGGGACACTCACAAACCTGCGTTTACAGGTGGAGCATATGGTGTCAGTATTTTAAAAATTTTTTTTAGCTTCATCTTCAGGTTTCCCAAGCCAACCTGGCAGGTTTCTGTGGGTTTAGTCTCTGGATGCTCTTCTGGGATCCTGGGATTCTTTATGCTCGTATTTTTCAAGAAGAGGCTCCATCCCACCATAGTCAAGGCAAAGAGGCTATACTTTCTCTAATGTTTCAGTTAGACAGTGAAGTACACTGAAGACCTTCTGTAGGCTCACAGCCTGATATTAGCCTCACTGGTGTTTAATCTGGAAACAACACGCTTTAACCTGAAGTAGGCACATTTTGTATTTTTATTTAGGCAATTGGATTCTCTGCCAAAACACAAGGCAGTAGCCTGCATAAATTTCTCCATAAAATTATTTGCTTGTTTGTGTGGTGACTGCATCAAAATAATCATCGCAAATAAGCGTACCGCATAAAACTTCACATTCCCAATCAGGCTTTGAATCTGTTTAGCGCACACTCTGTGCAACAGTTTTCATGTCCCTGGGAGGAGGACTTGGAAAGGCAAGTGGTGGGGAATCCAGCCTGTGCCGTGTTTCAGGCAGTCTCAGAAAAGGTGTAAATAGGTAAAGTGTTCCCCAGCAGCTCCCTCTGGGCATTATTTGTTGGTATGGGAAAGCAGCCTCGCAGTTTTGGCCTGGTGAGCACTCTGAACGCAGGATTTGTTCTGAAAGCAATAAAATGAGAGTCTGTCTGGCCGTTGCTTTCGGCTGATGCACGTGTTTGCCTCCCGGAAATGTGCCAAAGACTGGAAACAGATCCCAAAGCATCAGGACTGAGTTGGTAGAGGATCGGTGGGTCAGTTTTTCATTTTGTTCTCCTAAGCAGGGTTGTTGGTGTATTATTTTTATGCATGCAGATAGACAAATGTGTGAAGGGAACATCTGCAGGGAGGGAGCCGGAGCACAGTGTGATCTGGGATGCAATGAAATGAGTAATGAGGTCTGTAAACTCTTGAGTCTGCTTGCACTGACATTTAATAAAGTAGGGAGGAGCAGGCTGCTGGGGAAGCATTTATTTTAAGTTCTCCTTTATGAAATCGAAATGTTTTAGACATGTATTGGCCTGTGTTTACTATATATGTGCTTTAAAACCAGGTCTGCTTTTTATAACTGGACCATTAAAGTTTGAGGACACGGAATTGCATAACAAGGGGAAGATTACCGGGGAGCTCTCACCAGGCAGGTGAAATGGAGCAGTTTCGCCATGACTGGTGGTTTTCTGCATGCTGTATAACTTATTTTGTTGTCTCTTGGGTAGGAATCTGCTGAAGGGGATTTTCTGAAGTACCCATCTACCAGTTTGCCAGACTTGCTTAGCACTTGCTCAGTCCAAGACTCTGTCTCTTGCACTGACAATAAGGAAAACGAAGAGCCAGAAGAAGATGATGTGAAAGGAGTGAATGTGTCTCCTGAAACACTGGTCGCTGTAAGTGTGGCTTTCGTGTCACCTTTTTACTCTCTCCCTTGGCGCCTGTTTGCATCTGTCACGTTCTCCTACAGCCTGAGCAGGTCCTCGGGACGGGGCGATCCCACCCAGCCTTCCTTTGCATGGGAGATGGGTGACAAGCTGAAACAGGGATGTCATCTACTGCAACATCTAACGTCTCTGCTGCTGCACTGCAGCAAAGCAGCAGCATGGGGAGCAGGAGCTCTGGTGTCCTCGAAGCTATGTGGCAATCATGTTTTTATTTTTCTCTCTTGCTGTTGGATTGTTTTCCACCCACTTCTACTGCTTTTGTTGGATCTGATGCAAAGTCTTTCACAGTGCTTACGCCGTAACGTGCTCTTCTTTCCCCTCCTTTTGTAACTAAACTTCTTTAACAGTTTATGCTCCAGGTCTTCAAGTTTCTATTTGCTCTGTTGAAGCCAGCAGACACTTTTAGGGGGAGGGATATGAATTTCTGGCTGTGAACTGTAACTGAAGTTCTGCTGAATAAATGCTGCCAGTTGATAATCTCACTTGCATTCCCTTCAGGGCTGCATTAAGCAGAGATTAAGTGGATTATTGTTATTTATTTGTAATGTAGCAGCTCTCTGAAACTTCATCAGTGTCCTGGGCCTCTGTTGTATTGTACAGACAAAGAATAAAATGATGTTTTCTACTCTAAAGAGCTTGCAGACTGGTTTACCAGCAGGGGAAAACAGGTGGATTCACTTGAAGCTTTATTATTTTTTTTTAAATTTTCTCTACTTGTCATGTTTCCCCCCCTCTTTTCTGTAGCAATTATAATAAATCTCTTAAACCTTTGGACGGCTCAGGTGTGATACTGGTTTGGTGATTTGTTTTGATTTTGTATTCTTATACTTTCCCTTTTCTGAGAAAAAAAAAAACACTCCCCAGGACAAGTCTTGCTCTGTAGTCTAGCTGATGCTGTTATTCAGTTCATACCTGCCTGTTATCTCTGACTTCCTTTGAGTCTATGCTTATAACAGTTCTCCACTCTCACATGTCTCTTTACTTTGACAAGTTCTGTTATTTCTGCACTGTCTTCTCTTCTGTGTGCCAGAGTGCCTTTTTCAGGGGAGGAAGGGAAAAACAAATAAATCAAGGATGATTGATTTATGACGCTGATGACGGTGTAGTATTTGTGTGCTAAGTTGAGTGGGCACCTAAGCATTCTTTTCGCTGTCAAAATACTTTAAATTCTTCTATATATCATGTTTCAAATTCTGGTAATTTTTCGTAAGGCTCAGCAGTGCTTAAACATAAAAATCAATTTTGTCAAAACTTAATTATGTGTGGCTTCAGGATGCAACTCCGCAGCATTCCAGTGACAGTTTCTGCACATGCTAGGAGTTATTTGTCACTTGATTTGCTCCTGGCTTTCCAGCAAGGCTTTGCCTGTCTTTCAGCAATGGCTTTTTTTGTTGGGTGCTTCCTTTCCAGATTAACATAATGCTAGGGAAAACTCACAGTAGCTGAGGTGCACACCACTGTGAAGACCCAGCCATGCCAGCCTGCCCGGAGCCCCTCAGCATGGAGCTGAGTTTGGAGCCTGCCCTGAAGTCCGTCCCAGTGCTGCTGTGGCTGGCAGTGGTCATGGCCTGATGGAGAGATGGTTTCATTTGCCTGCCTGTCTGGCACTCTCGCCCCTGATGTTGTAGCTCTGTGCTTTTGTAATGCATCGCTGGGAGTGGAGGGGAAATCATAGAAATCTGAGAACAATAAACACATTAGAAGAATAGCAGGAATACTTTTTCCCCTCCTCTTTTCTCTGTTTCTTTTAGTTTTTTTGTTGGAAGGGGTGTGATTCAAAGGGATGTAGTAAGTTGTTGGCAACTCTCAGGACCTCTTCTTTTTTTACTTGAGCTGCACATGGAATCCTTCCTCTTCTAATCCAAATCGCAGAATTCCTTAACGTTCCCCATGTAACTGCCCTCTCAGTCTCGGGAGTGCAGACAGGGCTCTCCGCAGCCTGGGGTAGGCGCTGTACAGTGTAGACTCTACCTGCAGCCTGATCTATCTTCATCAGATCAGGGCAGCCTACCAGGAGAGCTGAGCCTGGCTGTGCAAATCCTAGGCAGGACGTAGGAAGGTAGATGTATGGAAAACATAAACTTCACACATGACTGCTTTTTACCTGGGAAGATGGGGGAAGGTTTCATAGCAAAGCTTCAAAATTTATTTCAAGGCCAGTATGAACATGAAGCGTCACAAGATTTTATTTATGCATATATGTATAGTCATATAGATTATTGCAAAATTGCATTGGAAATTGCTGTTCTTTGCTGCTCCTGCTTTCTTGATTATACTCACATGTCTTCTCTTTCTCTCATACATATTCCATTATATTTATGCTGTAGATAAGGGATGACAGTGTGACTGATAATTACAGCAGGAACTAAGCTGGACCATTTTTAATCAGTACAAATATAATTGGCTTAAACTTCCAGGGTGGGTGGTACTCAAGGTCTGGACCAGGTAACTGACACTGTGATCTTAATTTAAGCATCAGACCTCTTAGATTTGAAACCAATTCTCAACCCAGCTCTGGCCAGGAGTTGTCTTACTCACCGTCAGTTTCTCACCTCTGACAAGAGGTTAATGAATTTTCCTGTTTACTGTACAGGGCTTTGTAGAGACTGGAAGGGATGCTGTCAGGTGCTGGGTAGTTAGGTAACAACAAGTAATTCAGAGTGATTTATCATCAGCTAATGCTTTACTGTCCCTTTTCTGGCCAGTGTAGACGATACTACAAAACTTGCAGGAGCTCTTAGTGTTGTCTAAGGTCTTCTTTTGTTAACTTCACTATGAATGTAGTTTAGTGCTGAGTATTCAGAACCGTGATTTATTGACCTGATGGACTTCCTGTTAATGCCTTAGCACCCGATTCCTCAAAGGCTGAGCCAGGCACAGTCCTTAGGTGCAAGTGGATCAATGTTATCTCCAAGAGTTCTGCAGAGCACTCCTGAGAGAGGGAGACCTGCATATACATAAGTGAGGGGTTCAGTGAAGTCATGTTTGAATTCAAAGGGACAATGCCAGGCAGAAAAAATAATAACTTGGAACTAAGGTATATATTCACATCTTCATCCTTGTAGATATTCAGAACTCAGCTGGAGCCAGCCCGTAGCAACCTCATTTAAGCTGTCTCTGCTTTGAGATGGGGACTGGACCAGGGTCCCCCAAAGGTCCCTTGCAACCTAGCTTACTCTGCAAGTCTGATTTTTTTTTTTTTTAATAAATAAATCTCTTTTCTAGGGGCGGGATTTTCCCTGTGAGCAAGTTCTTTAAAACTCTTAAATTCTGGCCAGGAAAGTAGAATCGGAGCTAATCAGCCTCCCCAGGACACACTAGAAGAGTTTAGTGACACTTGAAAGCTGTAATTTAAGAGAAATGCCACTTGTAAGTCTTACTTGAAAGTCTGTTTGTTGTGTTTCATTAATAAAAAATTCATAATACAATTTAATTTGAGCTCTGTTTTTACATAGTCTCCTTATGTAAAGGCCTGTTTAACATTAAATATCCCTTAAAGTTGTAACTTTAATAAAAATTGTGCCGCTGGGCAGAAAAAAGATTACATTAATATCCTTAAAGTGCATTTCTTTTACAGCTAGTTTGACCAAAATGTTCCTGAACTTCAGATGTGAAATACCAAGCCACAGAGTAGTGTTGTGTTAAATTGTCCTGAGGCAGTTTGGGGATTTTAAACTCCCTCTCCTCCAATCCATATTTTGCCTGGTGCAGTTGACATTGCTACTTTAAAATGTCATTACTTATGTCCAAGTGAAATAGGATGATATGATAGTATTTGCCTTTGACCATTTATTTTTAATTCTAATTCACTTTTCCTAGTATTTCTGTTGCTTGAAATTGGATCTGTCACTGTAGTGCTGGCTGATGGAGCAACCTGGGAAATGAACTCTAAAGAGAAAGCAGGTCTGCCAAGAATTTGCGAAGTGTCTGGTTAATTTGGGGCATTTGGGGTCCCCAGATAGAAGCATGTACCATTCTTAGTTGCTTCGAAGTTTTTTGCCTTTGTTTCTGCTGGTGCTATGTTGTTCAATATATGATAATCTGAGTACTTTATTTTTGAAGTGTTCAGCTTCAGTGATCAGCTTCATTTTAGCGGGCTGAAATTCCAAAAAGCTACTAAATACAAGAAAAGAGTGTTTGCCTCGGCGGTTTTAGAGCTGTAGTTGCTGGAGGCAGAGAGGAGAGCCTGGGGACCATTCCTCTATACTTTGCTTAATCTTCTGCTCTCCCTTGGCATCACCCGGCTCGTGATGCTGGAGGCAGGACCCTAAGCCAAGTCTATTCCGTGCAAAATAGAGTTACACAAAAGAGGAATTTCTGATTTGGGAAAGGAGGTCATTGTTATCCCTACCTGTTGGGAGGGAGCTGGGAAGGGAGGTAATTTGCTTCCCCATACCCAAGCTGATCATGCGGGTGACCCCAGGGAAACAACCTCTGGCAGCATCCCCATCTGTGTGAGCCTCTGCTGTGGTGCGGCAAGCCCCTTTTACTCATGTTTAATCATTCTGTGTTGACCTGAAGTGCCTGATGTGTACCTTCACACAAGCTGCAGGTGCGTTGCATGCGGAGACGGCTGTGACTCGCCAAGGTCTTTATCCTCCAACAAGTAACAGAAACAGGATGTCTCCGGTTAAAGGTTTCTTGCATGAGCTGGGTTTCCTTATCCCTGCCAAAACCTACTTGTGTTTTTTGCAAGGCATGAGGCTGAAAGTGGTAAATAAACCTGTTCTCTGAATATGGAGAAATGCATTCATTTAACCACCCTTCCTCCCCATTTTTATTTTTTATCCAAGCTGTAGGGCTGCTTTGTTATTTTCTGTCGTGAGCCTTCCTGTCTTACCAGGGAATCCATAAGTAATTACCTGTAGCCATGCAAGCATAATAAGGAAGAGGATAACAATGCCATAAGTTTAAAAACACTCTTGGGGTCAAAAGTTCTTCTGGAAACAGTGGGAGAGAATTTCAGAGAAAGCATTAGCATTGAGAAGGAACAGGAAGCATAACTCAACAATTAAATGTGTGCAGTGTGCGGGGAAGGACCCTCATTACTTGGAGGACTGGAGCGTTCGTTCCCATTAGGGCACTGCAGTCTTGAAAGTGGTTGCTGAAACACAACTCACTCCTCAAGCAGCACTGCGTGGCTGGAAAAAAAGCAAGAAAGAGCTTTTGCCGGCAGAAGTCTGCTTTGCAATGAAATGCTTTACTTGGCGGGGGAAAGAAGATGAAGCTCGATTGTGGCCGGCACTTCTCCTGAAGAAGGGCTTCATAACTCCTTTCCTCTTCATGGTGAAAGCTGGCAATGTTTGCAGGTCCTGCCTCTTGCCACAGCGCCCATGGAAGGGGGCAGGCGAGGTCAGGGTCCTACCATGATTCCAGAGGACTGGGGAAATGCAGATTTTTAAAGTAAATGTAGTTAGGAATTTGGGCAAGAGAAGATGACGAAATATTTGGGGACCAAATCTCATTCACCTAATGTGGCTGTCCCTCACGTGTTGTTTCCAGATGCAGTGTCACATTAAAATAAGCTATTGCGATTTCTCTTACTGCTGCAAAGATGTCCAGTGATGGGCTGACTTTGGTGGTGCGGGCACAGCCAAGGGCTTGGGGAAGGTGTGGGCACGTATCATATGAGTTTGGGGAGGAGAAGGAGTGGTGAAAGGCCCCCCGGGGGGCAGTGTCACTGGATTTCTGTTTTTCACGTGTTTTAAAATTCATCTGTCATGGAGACGTTAACGTGAATGTGTTTTTCAGGTCTGGAGGGAGCACCTCCGCAGCAGTTGCACCCTTCCCTGCCTGGCTCCCAGCCCCTCTGGGCCACTTTCTACTGCCTCCGTGTGAAAGGCAAGCCCCACGGGAAACTGTTTCACTCAGAGGCCAGTACTCTGAAGGGTTCCTGTAGACGTGATGCAGGTTGCAAACTGTGAAATATCTCCTGTTGCTTGAGCTGGTGGAAGATAACCTTTTTGACTTGACCATAAATATCAGTGTAGACAATACCTAGAGTCACAGTTTTTGCTCTTCCCATGTGATATGTTTGAAAGCCAAGTCAGCAACAAGTTTATCTACAGTACAGGTTCTGCATGGTCTTTGTTTTTGTGAATGAGGGTTTTTCCCGTAAAGCAACAGATACAGTACAGCCTGTCTCTCCTTTGGCTCTTTGGATAACTGCCCAGGTTTGAAGGAGATGAACTGCCTTTAACAAGCTAAAAATAACCCCCTCATGGCACTGGAACAAGAGAGATGCTGTCACAGCCGTGCAGTTCACATACATTAATGGAAGGATGATAAAGGCTGTAGGATTTGAGGGTCAGCGTGAATGTCGTATCATCACATCTGCAGTTTGTTTATCGGCAAATTCTTGAGCGTGTGCACAGTCCGGTCTAGGTTGGGCTCGGTTAGAACTCATTCTAGATGTGCTGTGCTTGAATAAATCCGGCCTATATAACGTATGAGGCTTCAAATCCTTCATTCAGGTATGAAAGACAATTAATGCTTATGTATTCCATATCCTCTAATGTACTTAGGATGATATAAAACCTGATTTTGAAGCTGAAACCCAAAGCTCTCCACCAGCTGTGTCATGGGAATGCTCTCTGCAGCTGTGGGTTGCCTTTGGTATTAGGAAGGTCTTGCTTCATTCTCGGGAGAGTTGTTTATTTTGAGAATTGTTTATTGCTTGCTTTGTCCTTCACTGTGGGTAAAAAGGTTGTCATTTAAGGAAAAAAAAAAGGCAGAAGCAATTTATTTTTTGTCATGATGTATGGTCTCTGGATTTGTGCTAAGCCATGAGCTGAGCATTTATTAAAGAAAATAATGGAGGAGCTGGACCGGCTTTCACACAACTTGAGTTCCGTGTTTGTGTCTTGTTTACCAGGACCAGTCTTCTGGGGCCTCTCTGCAGCACATGGAGACATCTCGTGGGCAATGACTAAACTACATGCAAATTTGTGATGCTTTTTGATGTTTGGGGGGGGGGGGGGGGG
>JAAGAY010006902.1:0-89504 GCA_011801015.1 Ardeotis arabs | reverse complement strand
CCCAGCTAGAGGATACCGCAAACTAAACTATGCTCCTAAATGCTTGTACATTTAGGTCTTCTCGTGCTAAGTATTCCTAACTGGAAATCCTCTGGAATGGCACTTTTTAGGATTACAGGCTGCTTTAAGACCTTGTCTTTGTATTACCCCACATGCCTGAGATGACTGCCGTGTGCTGCCATTCCGGCCCCAAGCAGCCAGGCAGCCCCGAGACATCACCATCCCCGTGCTGCGACGCACAGAACAAGTGTCTGGGCACTATTGAAAATAGCAACAAGCCTACAGTTTTTGCTTTTAAGGAGCTGGGTGGGAGCAGAGATACGTTAACAGATGTTTCATCGCATTCACATATTTTCCGTATGACAGCTCCTCAGACAAGCAGCTGTCGAGTAAGAGAAGGAGAACAATGTTAGCATCTATGCCTTGGATTGGTTTCTTATCTTTTTGGCTCAGGCCTGCTTGTCTTTCAAGCATCACTGGTTTTAAAATTTAATCTATCTTCTACAACATTTTAAACATGCATATACGTAGCTCAAATGTGATCATTATTAAGCTGCATCAGAATTTATTTTCAGCTCTCAGACATAACCTTCAGAAGATGGGCCGCATTTTTCTCTTCTTAGTCTTAATCCCATTGAGACTGCGTGTCTGAATAAGAGGTGCAGCTTTTGGCCTCATCATAACGGTTTCTTCCAAAGAATGCCTTCTAAAAATAGCTATTGTCTACATCATCTCAGTCTCCAATGGCTGTAAATCAACGCAGCTCTATAGCACTGACTTGGACGGAGATATGCTGATTATTATGCCAGCCAAGAATCTGGTCTGCATGTATGTAAATCAAAGTCAATATTAGTTCCCTTAATTATTGACATATTGATATTTATGGTCTCAACCCAGTAGTCACCTACCTGGTGTGACAACAAATGATGTCTCCTCTGCTTTTAGAGTTCAATTCGAGAAAATAGCATTTTAGTAACAAAAGAGAATTTCTAAAATATATTTTCCTGTTGTTTGCAAAAATATAAAGATTCAAAAATAACCTGACTTAATATATGTACAAATTACCCGTGGTAGTCATTTCTCATTCTTACGAGGCCCCTCTGATATTGTTTAAATTAATGGCATATGGTAACCCTTTCAGTTTTTATTGCTCATTGGGAAATAAGTCAATGACTATTTAATGTCATCTTATTATGGTTCCCTAGTAACGTTAAGTTTAATCAATGATGGTTATATTTGTTGAGGGAGTTCTGCTTATGTTCTGCTCCCTTCTCACAGGGTGAATTTCCGCAGTCCAGTAATTCTGAGCAGGCACAGAGTGACACGTGCCAGCTGCCCGGCACATGTGGAAATGCTCAAGTTCACACATCAACCGTACTGTATAGGGTACATTAGTTGCTAGGACCTTTGCTAAACACTTTCATCATACTTCCTTTCAAATTAGATTTGACCACATTGTGTCTATCTTTCTTTCTTTCTATATCCCTCAATATTCTGCACTCTCATATCAGGAGTGACCTGTGATGCTGCAAGGAACAGTCCTGGAGTAATAGACTACCAAATGTTTCACTGCATAGTAAATTGGCTCATAGCATCAGTATTAGAAATAACTGCAATGCAAAGACCAGTATAAATACTCCCACTCTAGCCTAACAGATGCTGTTCAAAAGTTGCTTATTTGATCATAGATACAGCTGAGCTGTTGGTTCAGTAAAGGTGATGTGTTTAATATCAGGAGTACTTAGAAGCACACTTCAGGCCATGAGGTTCCAAAGCTGTCATCCCTCAGGTATGTTCTAATGTGATGATTATAGGAACTAGGGTGTGATGAAGAAGTAGAGAGTATCTAGTGCTATTTTGATTTTTTAAAAATACAAATTTTATACAGTTTTATACTTCATATTTATGGAGGTATTGAATAATCACTATTTATTAGGAAGCATCACTGGTAGGAAAATGGACCTAATCTAGAACAGAGAATCAGTATGATGATGACATTTTTGTCTCTTTGCATTCTAACTTTCCTACTTGACAGCCTGCAAGGCTATGGGAAATGGCCTTCTGAGTCACCTGTGCTCCATGATTCAAATTTCAATCATTGAGGTGGAAAGTGGCCACAAAAAAATTGGACAGGTGATAGTTAGATGGTAACCTAGCATTTTAGGAATCACTGAAGAAGTGCTTGATTAATGCCCAGCCATGTGACTGCCTCTTTGGAAACAGAAGTAATTTTTGGTCATAGGGACAATACTTGTAAGTTCAAAGGAAGTAACTAGAAGTCATTAGTTAGGCACTAATATTCATACAAGGTCTTGGCTTTCTTGGATCTATACTGTGTTATCAAAAAGGAATTAAGATTTATGTAGTGGTAAAGGAACCATTCTAGATTTAATGAGGTAAATTTAATTAATATCTATCAATGATTTCCTTCTGCAAGTCTCATTTTGTAATGCTGGTGCTATAAATTGGCTCTCAGTCCTTTACTGGGAAGATCGTACTTTGCAGATTATAACATACATCAAATGATCAAAATGGGAAACACAAATAAAGACAAGAAAATAAACTCATGTGTTTCAGTGGTTTTCCTTCATGGCATTCCCTGGAGGAGGCATGGTGGAGAAGATAAGGGTTTTGAATCTTTTTCTGCAATCTTGTAATGAATAAGAAAATGGAAGTGGTTATACTTCCAGCTTTTGTTGTTTTCTAACTCAGCTCATACTTGCATTGGCAGCAACCAGACACCAAACTGAGAGCTTTCTAACTGCTTACCTGAACTGTGGATGCTGCCAGAGGAGAGGTTATAGGATTCATGGTTTAGTCCCTTTACCATTTTAATATGGAAATCTCTCATTTTTGCATTAGGAAAACCTTATATTTTCATCATTAAAGCTATTCTGTAAATGAGGCAAGTATGCAGTTGCTAAGAAATCATCAAATCACTAAAAAAGAAATCTCTTCAACCTGGTGTTTTGCTCTAGTTCACTCTAAGGACTTGTAGATGAAGGAGAAAACTAATTTGATAATACCAAAAGGACTCATCACACAATAATTATTGTGCTTTCTGAATAAAAAGATATGAGCTAGAGAATTAATATTAGTTTTAGCTTGAGATATCTTGATTTTACAGCACATAACTTTGATTTCTTTAAAGACTGGCAAAAGGTCAGTCTTTGCATATGAATAGCTTTCATGATGGAGATTAAACTCTGTGAACGATTTATTATGTAGGATTATAGGATTCCCTCCATGATGAGGAATTTACTGCCAGTGCAGCTGATAGGAACTTTAAGTGGAAAAAGCTTTCCTTTTCCTTTGTAAGTCCTGGCCAAGGTGTTATACTCAATGCTGCTGTCTTTGCTAAAGTAAAACTCCTCTGGAGGAGCACATAGTGAGACTAAGGGGTTTTACCCGTGTGAAGACTTTGCAGTTGCTTCCTGGTTTACCCTATCACATATGACCACTTTTCATGAACTGTGAGCAGAAAGTGACTTCAGTGAAGATTCCAGTGTCAAATGTCCTGCTTGGTGCACTTTATTTATTGTGTGTAAACTTTAAAGTGTTCACTTTGCTGTTTTGAAGCTCCTTTGTCATTGTCATTCTAACAAAACCTGTGGTACTTAGTACTGAGTATTTCCGTCTCAGTTTGGGAAGGTTCTGAAGTGCTAGCTTAACTTGGGTCATTGATCCACGTGCTTTCCTGAGTAGGATCGACTAAAGAGCAGTTCACTAACATCAACAAGTTTTACCTGCATTAAGATCTCTCTGTTAGTGGCTGATTTGTCTTATATCTATATATGTAATGGTTTTAAAATAGAGGGGGGTAGATTTAGATTGGACATTAGGAAAAAATTTTTCACAGTGAGAGTTGTAGATCACTGGAACAGGTTGCCCAGAGAGGTGGTGGATGCCCCATCCCTGGAAACATTCAAGGCCAGGCTGGATGGGGCTCTGAGCGACCTGATCTAGTGGGGGATGCCCCTGCTCCTTGCAGGGGGGTTGGACTAGATGACCTTTGAAGGTCCCTTCCAACCCTAACCATTCTATGATTCTATGATTCTATGTAAACTCCATTTCATGGGAAAAAAAAAAGCTGTGTACTGCTTGCTTAATATAATCAATCAGCATAAACACCTTGACTTAAAATAATTATTAGCTTGGAAAGAAAAGAGGGTTCAAGTAAAGTGGTTTTCCTCCCTTTCTTTTATCCTTGTATTTCTTCTGTCTGATAAATTAACATCTCAGCTGAAACCTTGCACATTGTTGCCATCCAGTCCTTCAACTGCCCTGTGAGGTAGAGATGTCTCTGTGGGAACATCTGTGGTCAAATGTCTTCTTATCTCCACTCCAGAAGATTACTTCTTCCCTTCTTCAGAGCCACATTTTCCCCCTGGATCTCTTCCTCAGCTGTGACAGGCAGTCACTTCAGCATTTGGTACAGCTGAGAGGGGGGGAAACCCCACATACAGAGGAAAAGGGTGAGAAAGGTGAGAACGGTCATAATTTCCTTGTTGGGTTTTGTTGGTTTTTTTTTACTTCTGGTTATGTTTATAATATAAGATTAACAAACCTGTAATCTTATCATGTGACAGTAGGAAGTTTTAAAGCCTCAGTGCTACCTAAACATACATTCGTTAGCATACTGACATGAAAATAAATAAAATAAGTGTTTGGAACAAGCCTCCTAGGTTAAAGGGGTGATTCTGCCTTCTGCTTGGTCAGTGCATATTTTAAACAAGATAAATAAATGACAAGTTATTTGGGCCAGATTCTGAAATGCTTGAGACTGTCTGTGGCATAGTTTTAGATAATCTGGGTAAATGGGTACCTTGGGTTTATTTATTCCTTACCACCTATCCTAGAGCATCAAGCTGTCTGAGTTTGCACTTATAACGAAAAAATACCTCTGAAAAACGTCTGTCCTAAAATTGCCTTGCATTCATCACAGGAGCTTTTCACACTGTACGATACTGTTAAATAGGTATAGCATTATTAAACTCTTTATTTTTAAACTCTTTTTGAATGTGCATCTCCGCAGCTATTTCTGTGAAGCATTTCAGGTCATATTGGTAAAATAGAATTAAATTTGTGCTTTTGCATAGTATTATTTCCAGACTAACCTTTCATCAGGGGTATAGTGTGGCTGGTGGAAGGTGTTCTTAAATGAAGGAATTTTCTGCCAATGAACACCTTTGTTCAGTCAACCATCTCTTTGAGCAGAGAGCGCCATTAATTTTTCCTTGCAGGACAGACACAAGCACTATTCAAGCAGAAGAAATATAAAGCCACATTTTAGGCTAACTATACTATTGACTGAGAAGTTTTGTCTTCTGAAGGATGCAAATCCCATTCACAGATTAAAGTAATTTTCTGTGGCCTAAAGGGAACTCTCTAGATTGAGTCATTAAATTTTTGTTTAAGCATTTTCACATGTAGAAAAAACTTGTTTGGTTGAAAAAATTAGATTTTTATCACGGTCTTTGAGAAACACATCTCATTATATGCCTGGAGTTTGTATGTTGGCTGCAGACAAGCAATGTAATGATACAAAGTTTGAAAATGCGGAGATCCGCAGAAATTATTTCACTGTATAACACTTACTGAAATCCTCAGAGGAAGCTTTTGGGAGCTTCAGATGAACCAAATTTTTGTTTGCATCCTAGTCCCGCCATTGAAAGTGCACAGGGAAACTATTTCTTGTCTATCAATGATGAACCAAACAATCCACCCTCCTAGCACTCACAGCATTATCATTTATGAAACTTTGTCAGCTGTTACCAACATATGACCATTTTACAAGTTACCACCGCAACCTGGAGTGAATTAGTAGGAAATTACTATTTACCAGGTGTTAAAAATGTTTCAGTTAATAGTTGTATTAGTACACAGTGGTTTGTGATAGAAGTAATTAGGTTATCGTTTGCCTATCTTTTTCTATGCTGTCTTCAACAGAAGTGAAATAACTTAGAAATTCCTGCAAACTAAACACACCACCTTATAAATACTATTTTTAAAATTATGACTTGTTCCAAAATCGTGAATACTTACTGATCTGTTAGAAGGAAAGGAAAAAAAAAACCACTTGAATTTTATTTGATTTAGAAAAAAATCAAATAGGGAACAACTTTCCTGTAATTAAGTGCCCATTAGCAACAGTAGTTAAAAATACTGTTATTTTCTTAGAATATCCTATTCATCTCCTTTTAAGAATTAATTAAAAGCTTTGCCTGATACACACCTTGCTTACAGAAAGGAAAACATTCTCAGACTTTCTCCAGTCTTTCTTTTTTTTTTTTGGCTTATTGAATATCAATTTACTGCCATTAAGATAGAACCTACATTACACATATATGATAGATTTCTTGCAATTGAATACCCTTAAATGTTCTTTTATTCTTCTGATATGATTTTGCTGGGACTTTGGAGTATGTAAAAATAGTATTGTTTTAGTAACACCACACATAAAAAACCCAGTGCCTCAGATCGACGCTTTTCCACGCACATGCACTGCTGCATGCAGTGCTATTGATCCAATAAAAGATATTTTCTCTTTAGGTTGTCTTAAGCCACTTTGCAGATTTGCCACAGGCTCCTAAAAGCATCTGGTCAGCTGCATTTTGCCCTTTCGCTATGTTCTCCGTGTGCTCATAAACTTGTCCATGTCCTCATTTGTGACTGACGTTGTTTTGCGTGAGTTTTCTCTCCTTCTGCCCAGTGACTGTGTACTTTGGCATTAGCTAAGGAGTAGTGTGTTTTTCCTTTTTTTCTTTTTCTTGCAAATTACTACTGGGGGAATATCAAATGTTCTGCTACAGTGTCACGCTGGTTTGTGTGTGAAATAGCTCCAAAAGTAAGAGAGATACAAAATAGGTATTTGTGAGAGCTGAATCAACCCAAAGTGTCTACAGCAGTCGTATAGCTCATATACTATACATTTAAAAATACCTTGTATTTCAAAAGACATTAAGGAAAATTTTGTACTTGAAAGGGCTCCAAACTATACCCATTTCTTTAAAATATCAGAATTTTTCTGCCTAATTGGATTAAGATCAACTTTATTAAAAGATGCCTGAATCAGTTAAGTTTTCTGTGATACAAAGTGAGCTAAACCAAAACCACCAATGATAATAGTAATGGTTTCTATTAACAGTTCACATCTGTAGTTAACTTGAAACAGATGCTTTTTAATACAAGCCATTGTTTTTAACATGAATGTGACAATATGTTTTGATGTTTTCTCCTTAATTGTAAAATCATGTAATGAAGTCCCTTTAGTGTGTGTGGTAAAATTGCCAAAGCCTCTGTTTTTCCAAAACTGTCTGGTAAAGTTTCTCATGGTGCCTTAGTTATGATTGTTTGTGACAATCAGGTGATTCCCCTTTCAGACCACAGAAGGTCCATCTGGGAATTCTGGAGAGGTCTCAGCAGGACTGGAAACACAGTATGCATCTCTCAGGTTTCCCTAAAGCTGGACAAGACCAGGCGTTCCTGAGTACAAGTGCTGCAGGTGCAGCTTCTCAAGAAAATCTCCTGTGACATATGTCTCCATGATTTCTAATGAGCAGTATGAAAGTATTTGGTGATAATGTATTAGATCACTGGAAATCAAGTGATAAGGATAAGATGTAATTAATCTTCTGAACCTGGTGACTGGGCAGGAGATTTTCACAGAATGCAGAAGGCTGAAATCAGAAATGACACTGCACCATCCAGGAGAAAGTGTGTGTGACCAGGAAAAATGCCCACGGCTACTTATTAATTTTAGGTCAGTTTGTGATGTTTGGTAGCAACAATGAAGATATGAAAGCTAGGAATGGAAAATTGCAAGTAACTTTAAGTCTCCTGACAACAGATATAACAATAACAATAATAAAAACTACTACTAAGGATGACATTTCATTTTTTTCAGTAGAAATGTGAAGTATGTATGACTATGGTGGATAAAATGAAGAAATAAAAAGGTCTGAAAGCCTGTCCAAAAATCTAAATCCTTGTCAGCTTTCAGAGATTTAGTGGCTAAAATAGAAAACAAAGACATACACAGAATAGATTTGTTGAGCTTAGCCTTAAAGAGGGAAAACGGGTTAGTTAAACTGAGGAAACCGGACAGGATTTTCATGTTTCGGGAGCTCAGCTGGGAACTTCAGGCAACAGACGAGAAGAGAAGCCCTCTGAATTACGGAGGATTGTGATATGAGGCTGGGCTGATTAGTGTGAAATCAGCTAGAAAGCTAAGGACAGGGATAGATGGAGGATCATTGTGGAGCTCCTGCATCGCCTGTAGAGAAAAGGGGATGTGATTGAATACTGGTAAGGATGTTATCCTCCAGGTCAGGCTACCCAAATCATTGCTTCAAATACAAGTGAAGAATGAAACAGTAAAATAAGGGTCAGATATTAATTTACAGAGAGAATATTATACCTTGGTTTCTATTATTGGAAGGTCACCTTTGAACACTCAGCTATATGCTGCTTTCAGGTAAGAAATCACATATTTGTGTATCCATGGAAGTGCAAGATTCAGCTTTTTGTTTTTGACGCTGTATTTGGCTGGGTGGACATTTGTTACTCAGGGCAGGACATGAGCGGTGTCTTCCAACGAAAGACAGATATTTCCCTATATGTGTTAAAAGATCTCACCTTTCTGTAGAAGCAGTCTATAGGAATACGTCTGACGTATGGCCAATGTGTGAGTAACATGGCAGTTAACAAAAAATCTCAGCACTCATTTGGGATGTGTAACATTTACTTCCACTTGCATTGTGGGTCACTGTTTCACACCGGGTCATATAATTTTTTTTGTTCTGACTTCAGACTAAATTTTTCAAGAGGTAAAATATAGATTTTGAGCTTGAGTGTTTAGGATCAGATATTTTTTTTTTTTTTTTTTGTAAATGGGGTTAAACACTTTGATCACTATGAAAATATACCCCTTTGTTGTTTTCCCGCAAAATCTTAGACAGTCCTGTGAGATGTGCTTATCTATCCTAACTTATCAAAACCACAAGGATACTTTGCCAGCCCAGAGGTCTGTCTAGCTCAGTATCTTCTCTTCAACAAGGTCTGGACAAGCATGTATGAATATTTTCTCAGCCTCTGAAGAGCTTAGGAAGCTTTCTCAACTGAATGTGGTTTAGTATTTATTAACCCTCAGTGGGTTGTTTTTTATGTGCTTGTCTGTTCT
This sequence comes from Ardeotis arabs, assembly GCA_011801015.1. NCBI lineage: Eukaryota > Metazoa > Chordata > Aves > Otidiformes > Otididae > Ardeotis > Ardeotis arabs. The sequence continues at coordinate 80,323 of JAAGAY010006902.1, read as the reverse complement.
CCTCTTCACCCTACGTAAACTACTAAGAACTGCAAAATCACTGGAGGACTAATATCCTCTGTGTGAAGAATATGTACTTTTTCAAATTTTCATTTTCAGCATGATTTCTACTAACTCCTTTGGAGATTTCTGGTTTTTGTATTTAAGGAGACAATGAAGCTCAATCCCTACCCTCTTCATGCCACTTATGGTTTTATAAGCTCCAATCACATTCCCTTTAAATCATCTTGTCTATAGATTAAGGTTTCCGGTCCTCTCAGTCATTCCTTGTACCATCCATAGCTTTGATCATAATTGTTGTCCTTCTCTGAACCTCTCTATTTTACTTACAGCTGTAGTGGGACAAGGCAACAAGGATTCCACTCAGTATCTAGGGTTTGGGCAGATGAGGGAACTTCTACAATGGCATAATGATGTTCTCTATTTTGGTTTCTCTCTCCTAAAAGTGTGGAGGTTTTTAACTGCTAATGAGAACTGATCTGATGTTTTCATGAGCCATCTGTGATAACTCTAAGTCCTTTCTCTTTCATTGTAATAATTATTTCTTTTTAGATAGGCATCACTTTATATTGTCTACACTGAATTTCAGCTGTCATTTTGTTGCTTATTGAGTCGGACTGTTTTTTTTTCTCATTTATCCACAGCCTGCCTTTGTCCTCAGTTATCCTGAATAGTTTAGTAAACTCAATGAACTACTTCTGATAAATTTGCTGATTAACTACTTCTGGATCACCTTAATGCTGGGCTTTTCTTTCTTGTGCTTTTTGCAGTCCATGTTGTTACTTCTGAATTCTACATGAAAGAGTTAGGCTTGAGGTGCTCAAGCAGTTGCAAAGAGGTTAATACTTTAAATGAACTCCCAGGTATTTGGGGAATATCATCTGTTCTGTAGATTTACAATACTTGACTCTTATTTCCTTCAGGTCTTCTTTTACTGCAGCCACTGTACACTAGTACTATAGATCCTTGGGAAAGTTTTCTAGGAAAAATTCCTTGTATGGTTTTTCTTTTATTTTGAATAGTTACTTTTACTGTTTTCAGTATGACCACTTAGACTTGAATGCATATTTATACAAAGGTCTCTATTATTCTGCTGCCAGACCTATATGGTGGGTTTCTTTCAAATTTACCTGGCGCTTATTCACAAACATGTTAATGACATCTCAGTGTCAGCTTTGTGAAAGCATCACACAAAAACATCTAGGTTATTGCTCCGCAAGTTATTACTCAAATGATTCTTCCACCATATTAGTGCTGAGTTTCTGCCTGGGTGAGAATTAGGAACAGCTGAGAGTGGCCCTATAGTATTTTTTTTTTCCAGTGCAGTGATTCCATTAGAGGTGAGAACAAGGGCCCAAAGAGCACAGAAGGACGGCTTCCTGCTGGTGGGTGGGCAGGAGGTGTTGAAGAGGAGCTTGGACCCATTGGTGAAGCTGCTGAGCAGGTGAGAGGAGCTGGGAGCGGGTGCAGCGGGCAGGTGGGACAGAGGGACCCTGTGCCAATGTCAGTCCTGGGGGCATGCTGAGCTGAGCTGAGAGCAGCAGTGTCTTGGAGGAGCCTTTGACAGTGTTTCTGACAGGAACTGACAGCCTGAATACTCTCCGCTATTCTTTGAAGTCGAATTGTTTTCCTGTCCCATGAACCAGCCTTATCACAGCAATTTTAATCCTTTGCAGTAGCTTATACACCACATACACACATTTTACAATTTCCCTGACTGCCAAACATGTAACCCCGCCAGGGAATGAGTCTGAATTGAGTTCTAGACTGGATTCAGGCTGTGGGACCCATCCCCTAGGTCTCTGCCATGCCCCCAGGTCTTGGAGAGATTGGGGACCTGCCACAGGCCTCCATGTTGGCAGTGGTGGGGGAACAAGGCTTCATAGCCACAGCTGCATGGCTGCATGGAAAAGAGTGGGTCTTTCTGTCCCCACAGCAAGTGGGATTATCTAACCTGCTGCCCTGTGGCCCTGGGATGCAGAAAGGCTTAGTTCCAATTTCATCCATGCCACTGGTTTGACTGGCAAACACGGAGCAGGCTCTCAATTCCAGCTGTCTTCCCACTTAGCACAAACCTATGCTAGGCCTTCTTTTAAAGATTATTGAGAAAAATTAATATTTGTAAAGCATTCCAAAGATGGGAAGCGGACCCTCCAAGCACCAAGCTTCTGCTGTTATTGGCCTCTTTCCATACCACAGTGCTTGCTACTCTGATATTTCTCTGCAACGGCAGAGTACTCCTCTGTACAACACAGGCAGGTTTTTGGGTTTCTGTTCCTGAATTTGCCATTGATATCTTGTGCTCGTGTCATTTAACTGCTCTGCACTTTTCTTTGTCAATGTGTACAATGATTACAAAAACATCTAGCCAGCTAACAAGAATTGTGAAATGGAGGGACCTGATCAACGTTGCTACATGTTTTTATGGGCTCATGTGAAAGATGGGAAAACACGCTAAGTAATCAAAATTTTACTGCTGTTATTGTTTAGTTTGATATTTACTGTTTAGCATGATGGAAAAATATCACAATATGATAGAGGATAGTTCTAGCAAAGGAAACCCTTCCTCGGTCAGTTTGGGCTCACATACCAGATACTTAACATGTAGTGTTCTTGATGTGTCTGGCAGAAGAAAAAAGAGAAACAGAGTGAAAATGTGGATGCTGCAATTCTGTTTTCACCAGGCACTGACCAATAAATTATGTCTAGACTTTGTCCCTCAACCACTATGCAGAAGGTCTGGACTGAGCTAGCTATAATAAATTAATTGTGGTGAGAAAAAAATCACAGTGGGAAAAGAAGCAGGGTCTTCATTTCAGCTTCCCATATAACTTCTCTGCCAATAAACAGCTTTACTATCGTAGCTCAGCCAACAGGCACTTTTTTGAAAACTTGTACCACAGCCCAGACTTTCTTACAATATCACAGTTCACTGACTTGCCAAATAGTTTCTGGGTAGATAGCACATCTGTATCTGGATCCATCCCAGTATTTTCTTATACAGTTAGACTCCATCTGAAGTATTTTACATAAAACCCTCTGTAACCTCTTCTTGTTTCAAGCTTTGAAATCAAAAGAATGATGAAATATTTAATTATCTGTTTGTCCTTCCCAGGTTTTTTCATTACTTACCTATAGCTGTCTGTGTGCGAGAGGAAAAAAAAAAAAAAGAAGGCATTTTCTGAAAACAGGACTGCATCTGGGGGGCTCTGTTTTCAGAAAGGCCGGTTCCAGCTTTCCGTTAAGGTGCCGTAATCCCATGTCTTGTGCGGAGGGGAGATGAAAGATGTGGCACACCTCAGCTGAGCTGTGAGTGGGCTGGGCAGGAGCCAGCTCCCATCCAGCCCATGCATGGCATAGAAACTGATAAATAAAAAGGCCCACAATTTTTTGAGTCTGGCAATTTGCACCTGCCAAATATATGCCCACATTTTTGTGGCCACAAAATGAGTTATAGATGCAAACCTCAGCATGTGCCACTTCTACTCTCTGATTTATATTCCCACCGAGGTAGTCAGAGATGCAAACATGCTCGGGTTTCAGCAACGAAGTGCAGACGCAGATTTTCTGACTAGAACTTGCTCTTTCTCAAGTACATCCCACTGCACAGCTTTATTTCAGTAAAATGAGAGAGTATGGGTCAGAAGCAGGAGAAAATGAAATATATAGTAGCTACTTTATAACCCACTCAGTGTTTATGTGATGCTTTGCTTTTACAATGTAATTGTATTCACTCCTATCTTAAATACAGCATTCCTACATCCATGGATCCAGCCTGTGGCAGGGGAGATGGTGGAGCAAGTTGCCATCGTACATCAGGATCTTGTGACCCAGAACCTGTTTAAAAAAAAACAACCCACTCTTTAGTTGTTCAGCAGTAAGCATAAAGATATTAACCAAAAGGAATTAAAATGAAACAGTGAATTTTACATATGTTTAACTTACCTAGAGTCCCACCATGCTCGTTAGACTAGCAGGCTGACCCCCGAATCATGCCAAAGAGTTTCTGCTCCTCTGTGGTTTCTCCCAAGCAACAGCTTACTGTCTCTGGAGGCATTTGCATGAAATGTTACCAGCATCCTTTGTTCTTCTGTCCTTGGATGGCTGTGGGTCCTTGATTGTTCTCAGACAGAGCCAGAGGTGGAACCATCATCAAAGCTATCAGTTCTGGCTAAGCCTCTTAAAGATTTAAGTATTAGTTTTTTTTCCAGGCTGAGGTTTGGTGAGTTAGGCCAGCGTAGTCATACAGAAAGCATCTCAGTAAACAGGCCAGCACACAACATGAATAAATTGCTGCATGGTAGAGCCAAGTCTATTATGGATACTCTTTGAAAACAGCATTAGAGCAGTCTATAAGGCATTAAACTTGCCTATTTAGTGATTCATAAGCCAGGGAATAACGAAGTCGAGGCATGGTGATCCAACATAAAACCTTTAGTGTCTGATGTATCATGTCTTCAATGGGTCTTTAATTACCCATTAGCTTATTATTTCTCAAAGAATACCTTCCAACTTTCCCTGTGACCACAATTATTCCCATGTGCAGAATTTTGTAGTGCTTTCCATCATTGCATCTTAATTGTTTCCTCCAAATATATAATTAATTGGATTGTTTTTCTTTTTCCTTCTTGGAGACACATGAACATCCACACACCCCTAACATTTTTATAGCTGTAAAGCCATTTCTCAGAGTAAATTATATATATTTCACACATTATAAGCAATGTGTGAAATAGGATTTTTGATTTCTGTTTAAGACTTAATCCTATTTTCATTCACGTTCATAGGATAAATGTGTTTGAGGCTAATGATTTGGAATTATATTCTCAGGAACCAAACTGTCTTGGAAAGTCAAGGATATTTGCACTGCTAGTTTTCTAGATCCATTGAAAATCCATGCATATATGTGACATATTTTTAAATAACAATTTTGTTTTTATGAAATGTATTATCAGTATTTTAATATTTTAACATCAGTGGCAATGAAAGTGACTCACACATCTTTCAGGAATAAAAATCATAGATGGGACAGGCTTCTGTACTGTAGAAAGGTATAATTCAGCAGCAGCCTGGCTCATACTGCAATACATGAAAGTGCTTGCAGAGACATTAAAAGTAGTTGGTCTTGGTTTGATAGGGCTTCTTGATGCGCAGTGTTCTTACCAAGGTCTTTGAGGATGACAGTGTTTGGATCATGGGGGAACTGAAGGCCTAAGAGAAAAGTCATTTATCTGCCAGTCTCTGTATGGGATGGTTGGAGCACAAATGACAACAGGGACTGATGTGATCAGAGCCGTCTTGGGCAGCTTTCCAAGTGCACTAACCAAAAGTGCACAGTGAGAAAGGATTTGGTGTGAGCCACCATAATGTCCTGTAGACCCAGGTCACCCCACCACGGCCATTTATTTTGGCCTCGCAACATCCACTTCATGGGTTTGCTGTAGGTTCACCTGTTCACGTGGTGAACACGATATATTGGGAGGAGTAAGAACGGGAAGGATAGGGAAAGCTGATCAGGGAGCAACAGAATAGAAGACTCCTAGGAGATGAAAACCTGAGAGAAAACCTGTGGACACAGCTGGATACTGGGTAAATTATTAGATGATCAAAGAAGTACATTTTGAGTGTTTGATAAAGACTTGGAGGAACTCACTTCTGGCTTCTGTGGTGTCTTCCTCATCACTTTGGATGCACTGTAACCTGCTGGGTATAACATATCGAGCACGGAGTGCTGTGGGATCTGCAAAGCCCTGGGGAATTCCTGAAGAACTCTCATGTTCGGTTTGAGAGGCTTGGAAATGTGAAAGAGTCGTTTATACTGAAATGTTCAAATTAAATATTCCACCATTTTCATACTGACTTTTATTGTTTGTCTTAATTCCCCTTCTTTCTCCCCCAAAACTGTGCTATTTCATCTTCTCATCCAAATCTGGGACAGAAGTATGTGTGAAATACTTGTGTCTCCATTTGAACAGAATTTCCTGGGTTTGCTTTTTAATCAGAACTTCTCAAATAGGAGAATAAAGAGAATCACTTGGGATGATCTGTGTACCAGTGTTTCTACAGGTACAATTAGAGACCTGGGAATGGAACTATGCGCATAGCAAAACATATGAAATAAATCAGTGCAAGTTAAGAAGACTTGTCCACCCATCTTTTATTTGCTGGAATGAATCTTGTGTGTGTTTCCACTAGATCATGCTTTGATTGTCAGGATTGATTAAATATTTTCTGCTTTCAACTCTGAGGAGATGCTTTTAATAAATTTTTAATATTTTATCTGAGCACTATGGATGCTGGCTTCCATTAGTAATGAAATCTGTCCAGTGATGTCTGAATTTGACTGAAGTCATAGAATTTTGCCTTTTTTTTCAGTTACTCATTTCTTGTGCTCCAAATAGAAGAGTTGTTAGTGGCAGAAGGACACTGGAAATTAAAAAAAGCCTCCAAATTATACATCTAGTCAGGTCACCGAATTTAAATGGTTGTTATACTCTATGTTTTGGTCCCATGTAAATGCTTTGACTGTTGTTACACATTTCATTGCATCTGAGATATGATTTTAACTAACTTTCAACAAACCTAGTCAGTGAGCTTTAAATACAAATACCTGCCATTAAAGAGCCATGCAAGTTGTATAAAAGTGTGTGGGTGGCTGGGTGCAGTATATGCACTGCATGCAGGAGTAAGCTCACCCCTTCTCAGGTGTCTTCAGGCACCTGCAAATGAAGAGGGCACTCAGGATAAACTTACCTGGCTTGACTTTCCAGAAGCCATAGTTGCCCCCCTCCTTTGTGGCTGATGCAAACCAGGCTCTTCTTGTCTGTGCATTCTCAGGGTCTCCCTTCGGCCCATGCTGTCTCCCAGCAGTTTATTTTATATTACTGGTCCAGCTATAACATATTCTAACTTCTAGGCAAATGCCATCTACTCCTGGGTATTTGTTACAAATTCCTTTGATTGACTTATTCTAAAGCCTTCTGTTAACTTTGCCTCCATCTGAAAGATAGAAATTTTCTAGCAGAAGCAACCTTTGTTATGGCGATTCTCGGAGTTGCTGTTTTAGTGGGAAAACCTTTGCTCTCCCATTACACATCCATTCCACAACCCTGAGCTGTTGGATGTGTTGGCATATTAATAGCTACTCACTATGGATGTAACTGCTTAACTTGTGGATGGTGATTTTTCCCAGTCAGTTCAGATTTGTAATAACTAGTCAGGTTAAAGCAGGGAACTGTTATCCTCAAATGAACCATGACAAGTTGAATTATCTCAGCAGGGAGATAAGAAATGGCAAAAATAATAGACATAGCAGATGTGTTGCTGATTTGGGTACTATACTCAACTTTGAAATGGAAATAAAGATGAGTTGAGAAAATAAAAAACTGCATTTTATTTAGATTATCATGTTAAAAAAGGTTAAGGAATCTGAGAATGTTTGGAAAGGAATGAAAGGACTTTTTAGCAGAGCAAGAACAACTCATTTTAATGAATTAAAGATTTGGGTTAAATTGTAACAGACATAACAAATAGTTAAGGCATTAAATAATCATCACTGGGCCTGTTAACAGATTTAGAAACCTTCTGACCTTTAAGAAGTCAAGTTAATCTAATTTCTTGTGTTGTTTGTTTTTGAAAAAAATTGGTGATAAACTTCTCTTTTGAAACTATACATTTTAATGAAATACTGAAAAAAAATTAATTACTCTTTGAAGAGATGGGTGGATGAAATCCCCCTTTTGCAGCTCAAATCTGTAATCATTTTGTTCCATGATTCCTTCAGCATGTCTCAGTGCTTGCTGAATCTCTGAACAATTTGGAAGACTTTTCGTGTACCAGAAAGGTGGTGTTTTCTTGGATTTAAATAATCGTAGGCTTTCAGCTGCTTTAATGCCATTAGCTAACATTTCCAAATGTTTGGTGTGTGGACAGATCAATGGCTTTATTAATTTAAACATATTACTCCCCTCACCCTACCCTATTGCAAATCTGGGTTTTGTTTAAAGCACTCCATAACCTCAGCCTTATTCTAGGTTAAATGTGATATTAATCAAGCTGTGGATAAAGGCCACATATATGACTGAAGCCGTGTTTATTAGCTTTAGTGAAGCCTTTGATTTGGTCACACATTCTTTGCTCTTAGCAAAGCCTCAGAATAATACAATATGGGTTTTATGTCAATCCCTAAATTGGTTATCATCATATTTAAGCAATAATGGAAAACAAACTATGCTCACTGTAGTGGTGTATGATCTGATTTTAAACTCTCTGGTGCAGGTGTTCTCAATGGAATGCTGCTTCTATTGCTCTGGTTGTTTTCTTTGGAAATGTCATATTCATTATGCGCAGGCAACTAGAATATCTGCTTTCGTAAAGAACTTTTTTTTTGCAAAGAAACCTCTCCTTTAATCATAAAGTAGACTTTATTTGTACTTTGCAGCTTACGCAGGATACGTTCTGAGGAAAGGAAAACTGAAGACGTGCAAATAGTTAATTGCGGGCTGTATCAACATGGTGATATGAAAAGATGTTTTGAGGTTGTGTGCAGGTACAGCCATCCTGATGGCTGGCAGAATTTTCACCTGTAGGGCTGGGCATCCCGTGGAAGACACTACTGGCTTGATTCTGCTTTTTGGTGTTCTGGGTATAATCCCTGCCCAGGATTAGGCACATGGTGTAAAGCCAGACTGGATCCCTTGAAGAGAAGACTACACTTCCAGGTATCATTCAGGAGAGAGGGGCCATAGGTGCCACCAACATGCAGAAAGCAAGAATACTTGTTGTCTAAGAAAGTCCTGGCTGTAAATATCTGCCCTTGTGCTGGAAGAATAGGAAGCAGAGGGAACCAATGTGAAATCCTCTTTCAAGACAGTAATATAACAACAGACTATTGTGCATATTTATATACCGACATTGTAACAGATGTGTTAAAAAACATTATTATATCTGAGAAGAATGTGGTCACCAAGGCTCAGAGCAGGGTTGTGCCTCCCACAGAGGCAGTGGATAGAAAGGTTAGCCTTCATCCCTGTCATGGACAAATTTATATTACGCCTGTAGGGCAAGTTTCAGGACTTTGTTGTGACTTGGTCTCCATGTCTGTTTTCTACTTACATGGACAATAATTTCCCAAAATTCAGGGAGACCCAAAGGTTAACATAATTTTCCCTTTGTATAACAAAACCTAGCGATGTATAGCCACTTATGTGGTCCCTGAGGCAGTGACGCAGTCCATTACAATGAGGAAACCTGATTAAGAATGTCATATTCTAAATTTCTGACACCTTTTTTTCATTTTACTTTCCCTTGCCAAGACCCAGTGGCTGGGTGCTAAAGGTTGAAAAAAATTCCAGTTGTAGACACAGTACGGTTTTTAACAGGAGGAAAGTTAAGAACTGGAACTGGCACTGAAAAATGTGATACAGTCATTGGCACATGGACACTTCATGCTTTAGCACCAGTTGGTGCACAAGAAGATTCTGTGATAGAAGAAAAATGTGCTTTCCTCATCCTCTGTCAGAATTCCTCCATTAAATGGCATGGACTGGTTTGTACAGGAGGCTGGGAATAGTGGATCTAAATATTTTCATCTTTTAGAATGAGTGCTTTGTGGGGTTTCTGAATTTTGTTTTCCTAACTGTTATACTGTTACTATTAACTAAATCATAAGATAGTTCTGTGTAATATTATTGTTTCCAGTGATGCCTGCTAGTTGTCTGGATCCCTTTGAGAACTGGCATCTGCTTTGATGCCCTCTGTGTGGCTTTGAATAACACACACGCATTTTTTAGCTTTCAATCAAATTATTTTTTTAAAAGCAGGGGAGGGAATTTTTCAAATACACCAGTTTCCAAATATTTTCTGGAAGAAAGTCTGCATTAATGTTCAGCACAGTTAATCTCTGCAAAGTGTAATAGCTTCCACGCAGCCACCCTCTTTGGTGGAGCTCCAGAAATGCCTGGGAAAAGCAGTTGGATTAGGAGGTCTCACAGTTTTGCAGCTGTGACATTCCAAAGAGTATTCAGACCAGGTAGCACAAGGCTTTGCATCCAAATGAAAGCTGAAGATATTTGGGGATATTACAATCTGAATTTTCATTGTGATTTTATCTGCTCTGAAGAGTTCTATCGTTCAGAGAAATTTTCTTGCAATAAGATTTTTTAAGATCGTTTGGCAACTCTTCCAGTACTACCTGATTTTGCATCCTTCAGAATAAAGGGGATTAAGTTATGGCCTATGGAGCCATGTATGGTTTCCTAGAACAAGTCACCTGGTCAAGAGCCTGCTCCAGTGATTATGTTTCCCAGGAACCTCCTTAAAGTCAGTTGGGGTTGTACCTATTGCTTTGATGAGATCAAAACCACACTTCTGACTACTCTTTTTCTGAGTGTCCCATGGGACTTTGTCAGTCATACAACATAGCTCGGAATTGAGAACCAAAACAAAAACATGGCTGGGAGTTGGATGTCATTGCCAGAACAACTGATGTGGCTTCCAGCTTGATTCTTAAGCAAGTTATGGTAATCCTCAGGGAAAAGGTGGCCAAAGCAGTTTCTGTGAATAGTTCAAGCAATGACAGCCAGATCCCAGATGCGAGTTTTCTACGATATCCCTCCACGTCGATCAACGCATGAGCAGTGAATCTGGCACTGAGGGAAGGCTGTCGATTTGTGTCCACATGTAGGTCATCAGAGACGAATTTGAGCAGACGATCCTGTCATTTGAGAAAGCAGGTGGTATGATGAATGGTCTCTCCCTGCCACTTAAAAATGGTCCAGAGAACTGGGGACCTTCGCTTTACAAATATTTTCCCAAAAAATTTTTGCATTGCTGCATGATGTTTGGAAGATAGATTAAGAAAACAGACAACTTTACATATCAGAGATGACAGTAAGTATTTTTTGGTGATAATGTATGAAATACAATGTCTTGGCAATGTTACTTGTTTGCTAAGGTAAAAATCTTGGGGGACAAAAAAGAAAAACTGAGCAAGCTATAATTTTCATCTCCTCATCAGCAACTGAAGAAGTTTAAATACAATATATATTCATATTAAAAATAAAAGATAAAAGCTATACTGGACAATATCTGATTATCTCAAATAACAGAATATCCAAATCAATGCCAGTAAGTTCAGAAGAAATAACTTTGCCTATATTTGCTATAGGGTAATTCTGTCTCTGTCAGCTGCTGCTGTTTTCAGAGGTATTTTCAAAATATGTGGAGCTGGCAGTACTGCAGATTTGCATGGCTGCTGAGTGTGCTGCTCTCTTGTCTACTTCTTTGGACTGCTTTGTTGTACTGGTTGGAGGCAGCTGCTTCACATGAACCGATGGGAGACAAGGAAGATGGTTTGTCTACCACTGACCCTCTCGTACCCATACATGGTGGGGAAGATAGTTTATTTGAGCTGGTTTGTACTCCTCCACGCTGAATATCTGTGTTGTGGCCTTCCTTCCAGATCCTTGTGTTTCACAGCACACTTAATAAATATCTTTTATGGGTAATTTATGTCAACATACACTAAGGAGTAAGCAGGAGCAATATCTCACTTCAGAATAAATTTTTCTCAGGTCCTTTCTTGATAGCTTATTTTCCTCTTTAGCAGTGACTTGAGGAGCTACCAATGCCACCAACAGTCATAAAATGGAGTGGCTCCTGCTATACTTCTTCAGCACATTGTTTTACACAGGTGCTTAGGATAAGAAATTAATGAATTCGTGGCAGAAGTATTACAGAGCTCCCACCAGAGAAAAAGGCACTGAAAGCAAGTGCAGTTTCCAGGGAAGTCCTGGAGATCTGAGAACAGAAGTCCCACCCAAAAACCTTTGCTCTCAGTAGTTAAAGTCCAGATTCACAAAGGCCGCCCCTATACAGATAAAACACACAGCTCCAGCAAGTAGTCTTGGTTGCTGGAGCCTGATTGAATGCTGCTACGTGAGGCTGGTCTCTGCTGTGTGCACCTTCCTAAGTACCTTCCTAAGCAAGTTTAGGCGGAGTTCGGGAGTTAGCACAGGCACGGAGGATTCCCAAAGTTCAGTCTGCATGTGACCACCCTATGTTCAGTGAGTAAGACAGTTTAGTAGTACAGATGTGGACCATTCTCTATTGGTTGACCTCAGTTTTGGGGATTACTTCTGGACATATCCAATTTTACTGATGCAGACATAGCCAGGGATACTGGAGTGTTGCTATGCTGAGGACAGGCATCAGAGAGAAGCGCTCACAGACTTAAGGTAGGCGACTAAGTCCCCTGGCAAGAAATGTTCAGCACTTCAGAGTCAATCTAAAAGAGGCAAACATACTGGAGAGAAAGAAAATGAAATCACACCATAGGAAATGTTGAGAGGACAAATGTGTTTGAAATCCTGCTTTTCTTTTGGGCTTACGTGCCTGCCTGCAATCCTGAGATATGTGCTTGTGTAAAAGCACTGGTATCCCTGGAACTTCATTTAAAGATGCTTAAGTGCAATATTTTGGGCTCGAGCTTGCTCTTTTCTGTGAAGAATGTTAGTGGTAAAGACTACAGTTTGACTGTAGGCAGAACCACTGGAGCTGTGGTTCCCAAACTCACCTTTCTCTTCTCTCAAGCACACCCAGGCCATGGCAGCTGCTGCTGAGGCTCGGGTGGTGTCAGTCTTCACCCATCCTATTGAAGTGGGGATGCTCTGCCAAACAGACAGAAAGAGAGTTAACAGGACTGAATGCTGGATCTTCTAAATTTTAGTTTCTTTGCAAGGTCATCCACAGAAGTCATTATGGCATGATCTCTGAAAGTGGTCTGAAGTATCTTTGTACAAGGTTTCGAAGTTCACCTCCAGGCAGCAACATCAAAACTTTCAAGTGCTGTACTACCCCTTCCCTCCTGTCTCACTGTTGCTTCATCATGGTTGCTTCATCATGTTCAGTGGCATGAGAGTGGCAAGACCGGGTCAGAGTTAAGGTTGGTTGCCAAATTTCAAAGCTTTCAAGACCTCTATTTCATAACTGCAACAGTGTAATAGCACTGCTTTAAATTAGCTGATATGTATTTACTAACTTAACCTTAGCACAATGTAGGGGCTTGAGGGTCTGGGAATATGGCGCAGCTTTGATCTCCATAAACCCTTATTAGCACAGGTACTGATACAATTATCTGCAGGGTCACTCTACATACTTACAGACTAGCAGTCCGGTCAACAGATTAAATTACCTCATTTATCATCATGTGATCTGTTTCTAATTAGTTCACTCCAGTTAATGGTTTCTTAAAACTGTCTTTTTAGAGTTATTTTTTTCAGAAACACATAAACCACTTGAAATAACTTCTTGAGGGTGGCTAAATATATTATTTATTTTCTGGCATGTTTCCAGTTGTGTGAGTAACACCAACTTCATTTACTTCATGAAATAGGTCATTTCTTTGCTGTCAGAGATGAAGAGCACAGAATTGTGTTGTGATGATGGTAGGATCTGATAAAAACCTTTTTAATACTTCCGTTACACTGTCCTGGCTATGGAGGCTGACATTTACAGTTCTGAAATAAGTCTAAAGGCAGCTAATTTTATCTCCTTCTGGGAAAGTAAAACCATGAATCTTACTGAATGACTAGTACTTCGTGAACAAACGTCAAATTAGATTTAAAAGTGCCAGTTGTACTACTAGTGTGGATTGGAACAAAGAGGAAATGTCAACGGTTTTGCATGCCAGTCATAAATTGCTGGTCTTAATTAAAGTGTAATAAAAATTTTAATTTGATCAAAGCATGTAGCACTTATTGTAAGCCTACTGTTTCATCAGGGAGATTTATACCCTTTGCTTTCTGCTCAGTACTCCAGTAATTGCATCTGGTTATTACTAGATTTACTATTACAAATACACCTCTCCTCATGATCCGTGGGCCGGGATTTAGTGTTATTAGACTTGACCTGCTTTGATTCCCTGTCAAGGAAAACTCTACAGCCTCAAGCCTGTCAGAAACCGCTGCGACCAGTGTGCCAGCAGGAGAGAAGTGGAATTTAACAAGCTGGGTATACTAGTGTGGAGAGTAAAGAGCATGAAATTACCAGTCTCAGAAGAATCTGTTTAGTTAAACTGGTGGAGAATGGCTATCTCAGAAACTTGTAACTTGAGCTGTCGTCAAGGACTGAAGTATTCATAAGTTGTCATATTTGTTTCTGCGAAGTGATCATTGGCTTCTGAGGGAGAGTAAACATGGAGACAAGCCAGGGTTGAAAATACCGCTGTACTGTCACTCGAACCAAATGAAGCCCAGGGTCCAGATATCGTCAGCTCAGCACCACCTCTTCTCTTCCAGGTGACATCTTAGGTTGTTTTCTGGAAATTCTTCTTTTCCAGCAAAATTTTAAAGGGAAGGTAATTCAAACAAAGCGGTAGCTAGCACTGGCAGATACCTGCATATGGAATGTGCCAGGGAAAGATCTGTGGACACAATCTGTACCTTCAGTCTTTCTGTATAAAATCTTGATGTACTAGCTTAAATGACAGGACATCTGTGTGGCACATTCTTATCATGTAACAACAATAACTTTTATGAGAAGAAGCCAAAGACAGAAGAGGCCAGTACTGGAGTAAAGAAAGAACTTGGAGAAAGAGAAAAAGGTTAAAAAAAACCTAGCTAAGGAAAAGGGAGAGGAAAATCAGTGTTTTGTCTCATCCAAATGTCAGTGACTCAGGCACTGAGGCAGACTCCTGCCCTTGGATGTCCGAGCCTCATTGGGAGCACACGTAGCCCAGAGCGAGATCTCGCAGTCTCACATGTTTCTTGTTAGATCACCAGAAGGTAGAAAATGTAAAAAAAGAGACCCTTTCCCCCTATATTCTCTAGATTTGGAAAATAAAGATTTGCTATGAATGTCTCTCTCTCTCCAGCTACATCTATACCGTTAGCGGAAATGAGGACTCAGAAATGCAGATTTCTGTGGTAAGAACGGTGTTCATGTCCTGCTGTTGCCTGGTTGACAGTTGAAGCTGGCTTTCATATCTTATGCTTATTTTCCATTGTAACGAGGAGTTCCTATTAAGGCAATTATTGCTCCCAAGCTCAGAAAAATCTTTCATTTTTGACACCCTCTTTGCAAGGCTTCTCCGCTTCCATGGAGAAATTTTGTGCAAAGCTGTTTTTTGTTAGCAGCTGGC
This sequence comes from Ardeotis arabs, assembly GCA_011801015.1. Taxonomy (NCBI): domain Eukaryota; kingdom Metazoa; phylum Chordata; class Aves; order Otidiformes; family Otididae; genus Ardeotis; species Ardeotis arabs. The sequence continues at coordinate 65,184 of JAAGAY010006902.1, read as the reverse complement.
ACTTCTAATTATAGCTAAGTGGATACCCCCAAAACTGAAATAAAGGTTGCTTTAGCCACCTTTTCATGTTAAATCTGGTCTTGTCCTTCTTGAAGCACTTGGTGCCTCATTGTCAACTCACCAACTATGTGTTGGTGTCATGCTGTTTTAGATGGTGACTCATGAGTTAGATTGAAAGTAGATGATATTAGAACACATTTCTTTATATTCAAAATGAGTTTATTCCCTGACCTCTTTATTTTTTTTTTTCATGGAAATTAATTGGCAAAGTCGGAAATGTACGTGTCTTTTTAGAAAAGCCAAGAAATAGCCATAGTCTGATGTCTGTTACAATGGCCAAAGTCGTTGAATGTGGATCAGTTTTACCCCAGTGTAATGGATACAGTATTTTCAACAGAGTGAAAGGATATTGTTATGATGTTATAATGATGATAAATGTGAGGTAAGATCTCAGTCATAACAGAGTGACTTCTGATCTTTTCCTGAAGTTTTGCTACTGTTGATTCCTTGCTGTTTGCTTCCATCCCAATGTGGATATGTTCAGGGCTCTCAAGAAGTGTGTTCAACTGTTTAAACTGTTAAATGCTTCATGATTCTCTGGTTCCAGTGAAAGCTATAAGTCTCTTACAGTCAGTACTACAGAGTATTGTAAAATAAATATTATGTCATATTGGCATATACCATGCATTTCGAACCCTGCCAATATTGTGGTTTAGTCTGACCCATTGCTTCATGAGCAAGGCTCACACAGATGTTCTCATCCATACCTCCACCCTGAAGTCTCAAGATTATCCTAAACTTCCATAATGACTTTTTGAATAATAAATAGGCATATTTTTAGCTTTTACCTGCAGTAAGGTGGCACATATCTGCAAACTAAAAAAAAAAAAAGGACCATTTAAATGTGTGAACATAACAAATATCACGTGGTGCATGAAAAACAAATGTCACAATGTTCATGGAGCATAAATGCCAGAGTTTGCATAAGGAAATGCTAACATAAATTTCATAGGGTGAATAATAAATTCCTCATAGTGCATCCAAGACCATCATTCTGAAGAACTACAGCAATGGGCAGTATTTTTATTTTATGTTTTTTATCCTTCTTTGGTGTGGAAGAATCATAGAATCATAGAATAGTTTGGGTTGGAAGGGACCTTAAAGATCATCTAGTTCCAATCCCCTTGCCCTGGCTAGGGACACCTTCCACTAGACCAGGCTGCTCAAAGCCTCATCCAACGTGGCCTTGAACACTTCCAAGGATGGGGCATTTGAACACTTCCAGGGATGGGGCATACACAGTTCTCTGGGCAATCTCTTCCAGTGCCTCCCCACCCTCATAATGAAGAATTTCTTCCTTGTATCTAATCTAAATCTACTCTCTTTTAGTTTACAGCCATTATCCTGCGTCCTCTCACTACCTGTCCTTGTCAAAAGTCTCTGCCCAGCTTTCTTGTAGGCCCTCTTTAGGTACTGGAAGGCTGCTATAAGGTCTCCCCAGAGCCTTCTCTTCTCCAGGCTGAACAGCCCCAACTCTCTCAGCCTGTCCTCATAGGAGAGGTGCCTCCAGCCCTCTGATCATCTTTGTGGCCCTCCTCTGGACTCGCTCCAACAGGTCTGTGTCCTTCTTATGTTGGGGGCTCCAGAACTGGACACAGTACTCCAGGTGCGGTCTCACAGGAGTGGAGTAGAGAGAGACAATCACCTCCCTCGACCTGCTGGCCACGCTTCTTTTGATGCAGCCCAGGATGCTGTTGCCTTTCTGGGCTGCAAGCACAAGTTGCCGGCTCATGCTGAGCTGCTCATCCACTAGTATCCCCCAAGTCCTTCTCCTCAGGGCTGCTCTCGATCCGTTCTCCTCCCAGCCTGTGTTTGTGCTTGGGATTGCCACGACCCACGTGCTTTTGTGCTGTGAGGACTGGCAAGAAAAAAAAATTATTTCAGTAAGTGACTGGAATTGTTTAATTTGTCACCTTAAGGAAGTGGGAAGGGAAAGACACAGTATCTTAAAAATATTTGAATTACATATATGTCTTAAATGAGTACTGAGGAATAGTAAATTCACAGCCTAGAAATAGAACCATCTTTATTTTTCACAGTGTTTGGGTTTTCCTTCAAGGATGTGGAATTCCTATATGCACTCTTACAGAAGCTATTTTTGTGATTTCGCATCTTCACATACAAAGCAGTTTTGAATCATATACTGTAGCATATGTCTAGCCCAGCTGTTCTCGCTGTACTTATATGGCCCCATCATCATCATAAGTCTCTGAGTGGATCACAAGTGAAAACAAAATTACCCTTGCAGTATCTGTGGCTGGGGAAGCATTTGGTGTCCACCATTAACTAGATGGGTAAGTTGGAGAAGAGACTTATGAAGTGTTTAGTCTCAAATAAAGCAAGAAGTCTCTGTCTTTGCTTGTAATCAGTCCCCCTACTGAATCCCAACCAAGGGCATCTTCTTCACTACACTTTTTTTCAGGAGGCAGAGAATTTGAGTGTGTATTTTCTAACATGAGATGTATTGGCAGTCTTCCTGTGGCCACTGGTGTCTTCAAAGATTAAAAAACAATGGACCTGAAATCCTCAGTGTATGCAGCTGTATTCTGTACAGCCCTGGGAAGGGTGAGCAGCTCAGGCAAAGGAGACTGAAATCAACTATCTCTGCATTTTGATCTGTCTTTTACATTGTTAGTACCCCTGTGAGCCGTCTCCGCTCATATACTTTCCTCTATCCCACAGTAGTTTCAAGATTTGAAATTTAACACAAAGACTAGTTCCAGCATATATTGTTACCCTTTTTATATAGTGTGCTATCTTACACAAAAAAAAAAAGAGGGAACTGTTTTGATCAAGGCATTTTTCTTTGACATAGCAAGATGCAATATTATATCCTCACAAATACCTCAGCTTTCAAATACAGAAGGCACTCTCACGTTTATACCATAGAAGGTGCTACTGAGATATTCCAAATTCCTCTCATTCCCAAGAGATCTGCTAATCTCAGAGGAATGGAGGTAGAGAGGGAGTTTGCTTGGCCCGGATTTCACAATGCTGTAATGCACTTGGAGAGCTTCAGGACCCAGGACCCTGGCAGAGGGCAACAGACTCCTGCACCTGAGTGTACCACCAGCTGGGCTCAGAGAAAGACCCCAGACTACCTGAATTAGCACCAAATCACTTCCTAACAGCCACAAACCTTAAACAACTCCCCCCACAACCCTTGCCAGTGAACCTCAGCAGTAGGAAAAATCTTCTAGAGCAGTGAAGCACACATCTGAGATCTTCCTCAGGCTGGCCAGAAAAATCTTATTTGTGTTTATTATTGGCATTTAAGTAAGTGAAATCCTGTGGGAGTTGCCAGCCCAAAACACAACTGCTTACAAGAAAAAAAAACTCTACAAAAATAATCTAGTTGAGCTTTTGCAATGCCTTACACCATTCAGATTGTATTTGCTCTCCAAGATAAGCAGTTAGTCAAGCAGTGGAGAAGTGGAGTGGGATTGAGGACAAGTGGGCTGTCCCAGGTGGGCATCCCTGGCTCAGTGGGCAAGTGCAAGATCATTATCTTATCTCCTTGGACAGTCCACTGAGGTAAACACTACTTGAAAACAAGTTTTGAGATCTATTGACGTACTGTAGCGGAATGTATTATACTACCTCATCAAGTGTTTATACTACATCGTCAAGAACTCTGCTCCTTGACAAATGGCTAAAGTACAGTGAAGATGTCCTGCATGTGGCCTGCTGAAATCTTTCTCTTCAGAAAGTCAGACTGCTAATACTGAGTCATATCGATGGAAGTTGTAGTAAATAATGTAAATAATTGAAAGATGTATAATTGAGATATATGGGTGGCTGGAATAGCTGCCCCTAGGGAGGGAGTTTCAAGAACAAGGGGATGTTGCTATCTAGCCAGGAAGATTTTGTTTTCTTTTTTTTTCAGCAGTCTTGGTCCTTAACTAACAGACATTCATGGTATTGTTATTAATAGGGTCTTAAAGAGTATTCTCCTTTGCTTCCTGAGGACTGTGGTATACAGGCAATTTAGAAGCATTCCAACTTAGTCCCGACAGAACCTGATGGTCTTGAAAACAACATTACTGATCACAGACAGGTCAGTTAAAAACCCTTGATGAATGTCTTGAATAGTATCTAATGAACCTAAGAAAGTAATGAAAGACTGGTACACAGGGAATTGGCATATGTTGTCCAAAAATTTATTAACACAGAATAATGTAATAAGTACGCTTTGCACAAAGATTTTAATAGTGATATTAGACAGATTCAAGTTAGATTTTTTGTTTGCATGCAAAGACTTTTCTGGATAAAATTCTTACTTACCTTCCTTAATCTTTTAATCTGTATCTCTATCACTGGAGGTTATTAAGAGGGACTGGTAGCAAAAATTGCCTTTTCTTTTCACTGTAGTTAAGATTCAGCTTAATGCACTCCTCTGTGCTCAGCTTAAAAAATAAGCCTTACCATATTGTGCTAGAGAACTCGTGCAGCTTTGTGGTACTATAGTGTCTGGACTTGGCTCATTGAAGGGAATCTTTCCTTACCAAATCTTGCATTTCCATCGTCACTCACTCTCTAGTCCCACTTTAATTGTTTTTGAAAAATGTAAGCACATTCATTTGCTGTGTTTCATTTAATAAAGCATTTGCTTTTTCCCGCATTAAAAATCCCCCCTTGAATTAAAGACTAGAAGTTAAGCAATATTCAATTCATTTAAAAAATTGCCATTGGTTGAAAAGAAGTCACTAATACAAATCATAAGTATCTACACCGAATGCCATTTCCTCCATTTTCAGATGTCTCTAATCCACAGACTCACGTATGCATATGCACCCTATTCACCCTTTCCAGTGCAAAACTAACCTCACCCACTCCGTGAGCTGCCACCACTCATCCAGGCACAGTTGAAGGTATTTCTGGTAGGGCGTTGTTCTTCCATTCCATATAAATATAGAGGTTATGTCCAACTTCTTTATAGGTTGCAGAGAGTTACAGTTTGGTATTTCTTCACCTATGAATGTGTAAATTGTTTTCATGCAACATTTGTGTGAATGAGATGCAAATGCAGGCTCACTTGCATTTGTAAATAATACTGGCTGCTAAGGCTGGCTCTATTTGGACTGTATCAAGAATGTCACAGTACCTCCCAGTGTTCAGAGAAGCTTTAGCCATGTTCCTTGAAGGAAAGGCTAGGACGGTGTGCATGATAGAAAGGCTCCAGGGGGTAGTCACTCTAATGCACCATCTGACAACAGACTCCAGCAATCAGTGAGGCTGGGATGGCTAGTAAGAATGTCTGACTGATCTGACATGCACTTGATTTGGAGGGAGGGAGAACACAGCTTTTGTGAATCACAAAAGCTCACTCCTTTTGGTCCATGACATTTATCTTCAGAAGTTCCTTCTTAGACTCACAGATACATCTGAAAAGCAGAGAGAACCATCATCACATCCTCAAGGCCACCAGTGCCACAACTTTATCTGGACACCATCACTGTGGAGAGGGAGATGTGCTGTCCCACAGTGGTGGCAGCAGTATCTCCTGGCTTTCTATCAGGTCCTGAGCTCATGTAGGCAGAGATGTTCTGCAAGGTTCCCAAGGTCCTCTGACAGGGATGCAGCTGCTAAGAAGAGGCTTTTCCTTTTCACAGGAAAGAAAAAGGCAACTCAAACATTTTTTTCTTTCTTTTTGGAAACAGTCTGTGGGACATGAGTGGTTCACCTTTCACAGGTTGAGAAGCCCAGCACTCATCTGAACTTCTCTGTAGCACAGGCCATCATCCAGTTACTCAAGTGAATTTCCCTGAGCATTTATACCCACAAGACTCCCACTCAAATCTTCATGTGCTGAGCTAGTCTGGACAAAGCCAGGGCATGTGCAGTGTGACTCACTTTCAGATGTAAGAAGATAGTTCTTGAAAAGGATTGCTATATACAGCAGTTCTGGCAAGAGGTTTTGCAGTAGTCCAAGGTCTCCTTCCTTATTTCTGTGCTAAGGAAGGCAAAGTTATGGCAAAAGTAGGCTCTTTTCCTTTGCAAAAGCAAGTAACAGCTGTAAGTAGAGCAGACATGAAGAGCAGGGAAAAAAAAGGAATCTCAGTAACTCCTCTGAGCCAGATTTTAGAGGTTACATTCAACATAACAACATGCCTTTCTTTCTTATGTTAATGAAATATCAGTCAATAACTCTTCTGTAGATCAAATTCTCTTATATATACAAGCTTGTAGCTGTAACTCACCAGGGTAGCACTGGTGAGCACTAAAGCAAGAGATCTTCAGCAAGGATAAGTCAGCTTAGCTGCACCACAACATTTCCAGCTAACATCAAATGAGAATTGGGCTGTACAGCTGAGGATAGTGTTAATGCCCCAGTGCTGCAGTTTTCTATGCTCCTCCTTTTAGTGGTGATTATCTAGAGCATTATTAGTTCTGGCTTTTATAGTAATTCCAACCTCCCAAATCCAGCTGCTGTGGGCTCCAGTTCAGACCTAGACCTGTGAAGCCTGAAGGAGGGCTGCATGTGATGGTATTCCCCCAGGACTGGGCTAATAATGCCTCCTCTAGTATAAACTCTTTGTATTTATTTTGAGCTTTATTTTCTGGTGGTTTTGAAATAACATTAACTACTATCTTCTCTAAGCAATGCTGAGAAATAAAAAAAAAACATTTAACTTTCAAGGATTTGCTCTTTCTGAACACTGAACAGGCAGAGTATGCTGGAGGTGGCAACAGCAACAGAACAAACAAACCAACAAAACCCTCACACCATCAAAATATCAACAGTGACTCATAAGGCTTACAAATTGCTACCTACTAAGTGATTCAAGGTGTCTGAAATAAATAATTTAAACACAGCATAAACCAAACATGGCAATGGAGGCAGAATTCTTAATTTGGCTGTTAATTTTGTTAGACAAAAACAATGCAAACTTAAGAAACCAGATTTTATACATTGTTACAGAAAAAGACTTTTTTTTTTTTTCTGTGTATTTTAATCCACATCTAAGTTATGAGACAGGTTTTCTATCATGAGTTGTAAAAAACCAAGATGTTTATATGTAATCTGGCCCCAAGAAACACAGTAAGGTTATTTAGGTATCTAAATCCAGTGTAACTGCAAGCACATTTGGGAATTTCCCTTGCAAAATAAACTCAATTGAATCTACTATCTGCTGTCAATCATTAATATTTTTTCTTAAGAATAACTGATTTATCACAATAGCTTAAATACAGATGCTCTTTCCCAGGTCAGATGTTCTCCTGGACACCTGAACATCTCTTCAGGGGTATACAATAGACAAAACAAACAAACATGCAGGCTTTGCACAGTTCCAGAAATCAAATTGAGTTGGTGTATGGAATATTTATAGCTAGAAAAAAAATAACAAAGGTTGATACACATTCCCCTGCCTCAATTTCCCTGTCACTTCCAATATTTTTTCACTTTTGATTTTGGTCAAAGTTTTCCAAAACTTTTCTTCCAAATGATGGGCACTGTTTCTCTAGAAGTTTTCCTAGTATTTTTCTTCATCTCAGCTTCTTCTGCCTCTGTGAACCACAGAAGTTTTCTTAGTCTCTCAAGTTTTTCTTTTAATCGAGCCTCAATACCTGATTGTCTTGTCTTTTTTTTTTTTGCAAAAAAGTGTGAGATAACTGGCTCTGTATAAGATGTGACCCATGTAAATGCCAGCTATAATAGTTCTCCATTATCCCTGACTGGAAATGATATGACGGGACCCTTCCATATATACCCTAAATGAGGTTACACCTTGGTAAATGCCATTCTGATAACCACTTGTTAGTGATAATGAGAATCACTTGTTGTGAAAGATTCACTTCAAAAACAAAATCTGAAATTCAAAGGAGCTGAAGGGAGTTGGTGGTACCTAGGGTTGAAATAATTTGCTGAAAAAATGACTTTGTATGTCTGCTTTGTGCATATATGTATGTATGAATGTATTTAGCTTTACTCTGTAACTGTCATTCTTGTGTTTGACAATGATACGTGTACCGCTGTAAGATGGAAAGTCAGGTTTTGGAAATGCTGAGATGACACTGTACCTATAAATATAGATGAAGAGTAGCTGTGCAAGTTGCTAGGTTTATCCTAGATGATGGGAGACAGCTTTCTGTGCTGAGCAGGAAGGTCTGACTGCCTGAGGCACCAGGATTAGAAAGATGCTCTGTGTGTGCAGGGAACAGCCTGGAGGACACAGGGTGTTTAGGAGGGAAATGAAGCTGCCCAAAGGCTGACATCTTTGGCAGAGCAACTAGGGAGAATGGGAACATCCCAACATGTGAAGTTCTGCAGGGCCCAGAATGTGAAAAGAGGAAACTGAAACTTAACAGGAGTCATAAAGGGGAAGTCACTGAATTTACAATTATTGTGAAAAGAAGGTCTTCCATGGGGGTAGTACATGAAATTACTAACACTAATTTCACTTTGAGGTTGTGAAGAGCTTTCAGATGGAAATAAGCTTGTTATGAACAACTTTTTAAGGTGCAACCCATTAGGGAAAATCTCTGAATACCAAAACCAGTTCATCATTCTCTACAGCATTGGTTTCAATTTGTGAGTGCTACTGAGCCTTACACGGCATGTCACAGCTCTGTCACTTGCTTAACTTGTGCCTTGAAGTGGCTGCAAGTCTTTAAATCCAGGATGCATGGATCTGATTTTTTTCCTGGCTTTACTATCTGATCTTCAAATGCAGTTAATTTCAGTGGGAATCCCTCCTTAGCTAGTTTGGAAAGATGACCCAGATTCTCAGTGGCGTTAGATCAGTGCAGAAATCCATGCCAATCCAATCTCCCCTGCAGATATGGGCCAAGGTCATGAGAGGAACCCAAAGCAGTCCCTAGAACAACAGTTGGTACCTACTCTGTGGACATAAAGACAAAAAAAATATTTCTGTTATTTGCGTTCGCTTCAAATTACGAAAGAGTAACATTAAGCTGTCCTTTCACATCATTGCTCTCCAGCTTCAACTTTTTCCACTTTTTCCGTCTGAACTGAAAACCTTTCCTAAGGACAAGACTGGAGTTTACAAGAGACTGTTAGATGCCAGTCTTACAAATATCTTTGTACATGGTTAACTTCATGCACAGGGGTGGTCTTACTGATGTCAAGTTAAGCACATGCCTAAGTGTTTAGAAGACTCAGCTTTACTTCTGACATCCAAGTAAACACATGATCATCTTAAATTCTCCAGGCAGTTCTGATCAGAAAGGACATTTTATTAAAGGCAAAACAAATCTGCAAATGTATCTAAATTCAGCATTAAAAATATCTTTTAAATGAAAATGGTATTCATAGCTTTAAACATTTATTTAGTGAAATCCCTTTTAACAGACTGAAGTTTAAAACTTCACCTCTATTTTAATATCTAAATGCCACTTTATAAATTAGAAAAGGTCAAATGCATCTCAATTAAACAGAATTTATTCTAATGCTATCTCAGTTAAGCATCAGTCACTCACCTTCATTATAATTAAACTGATTCTTTCTTACATCCCAGGATTTTCAGATAAAAATCTGTTCCAGCGATGGTGAGTTCTGCTTACTATGACACCCACTAGTAATAATTTGAAAGTCAGTCTATTATACTTGCACAGCCTCTTCCACCCAGTGATCTCAAAGCCACTTCGCGAACCTCACACAAGCATTCCTAAGCAAGATGAGCATTATCGGCTACATGAAGGGTGACGTTTCCAGACAGAAGTGGTGCGGGTGGGTCAGGCACTGCACCACGTGCTTGAGGATCAAGTTCTTCAGATCTAAAGAGCATTGTTAGATTTCATGCTGCTTTGGCGAGGCAGGAATTCAGGAGGGCTCAGAGCAGTAACAGATCATGCCACTTACAGACAGACAGAACAGTGGCTATTTTGTGGTCTCAGGTGTCCGCAGCGCACTTTACTCTGAAAACAAGGACCCCGGAAGGGGCACATTACCAACAGTCTTTGCTTCAAAGGCATGACAGGCTGAACAAATAGCTAAGTGACATTGTTTGAAGCTAACAAATTAGCTAATAAATTTAGTCAGCATGCTCCATTTTCCTATTTCTAAATTGTCTGTAAAGTAACTGACTTTTCCAAATCTCTAGATTTGGAGTGTTGGTGGTTTTTTTGCTTGTGAGCTATTGGAAAAATGGCTTCTCTGAGTATTCACCGTGTGTTGACTGCTGCTTGTGCCACATGGTCGGTCAGCCTAATGGTATAGTATTTCTGTTTCCTGATTGCACACTTCAAGCTTTATGAGCAGGAATAATCTTTTTTTTTGTTCCCTCTATGTGAGTTATTCATAAACACATAAAATTTCTCAATGAATATACAGAGGTTAAAAAAAAATGTGTTTAAATGGCTTTTGAGACTATTCCTAATGTTGTTAAGCTTGAAAATACTTATTGGGCACAGTGCTTTTCAATCCCCAGCCTTTGCATCCCAGGGATATTAAAAAATAAAATCTTTCATCCACCAGACTACTGGGATGAATAAGTTTGCACATACCAGAAAAGCAAGATTTTGTTCAAGCAACTCAAATCTGCTTTTGTAGCTGCTATATTTTGCCAGATCTAAACCATCCATTTCCACTAAAGTGGCTCACTTTAAAAGAACTTCAATTTTGGTTTTGCCATAGACAAACATGGAAAAATAGCTCAGAGAGAGTCCACATAGGAAGCTCTTTGGACTACAAATAGGTTTTTCTTTCTATCCTACTATTGAATGAATGCATCTATACAGGAAAGATACTTGATATGCCTTCAGCAGAAAAGACAGGTCTTACTTATCAGCCATGAAGCTTCAGAACACTTCCAGAGATATTTTAAGTGCAACAAGTAATGATCCACACATCTTTTTATATACATGTGCAGAGGTTACCAACTAACTTACATAGTACATTGAATACAGTACCCATGATCTTAACTTCAAAAATATACAGCTTTCTTCTCCATTGACTGGAAAGCCACTCCCATTCAGCCAACGAAATATGTAATCACATCAGCTCGTTTGACATGCCAAGCAAGGGCCCCTCTGGGAATGGTATTGCAGTGTCTAACAGGCAGCATCAGCATATACGCAGTGCTCTAACAGCACAAATGATGGCAGAGTCCAGCCAAGTCTAGAGGTGAATAAGTTAGGTCAAAAACTCTGTCCGTCTGCCTTGCAGCATAAATCTTTACTGTAAAGCCTGTGAAAACGATCTGTGAAAACCACTTTTTTACAGTTAGAAATGAAAACTCACTGATTCACATGTCTCTTGAAGTCTTGAAGAGTGACTTCTAAACCTGATTACACATAACTAATTGTACATTGCTTTATGTTACAGCCTTGAAAGAAAATGTGTGAGAGGAATTCACAGTGTATTTTGATATGCTTTTAAATTAGCATGTTGTTATTTTCCTGGAACTTTAAAATGAGCCCTTTTTCAAAAGGATCTACATTATAAAACCTCTATTAGCCTATCTGTGCTAAAATAGGATTAATGTAGCTAGGACAACTTCAGGTGAAAATAAAACCCTTAAGAACAAATTCTAGGAATCCCTAGGACACAAAAGCTGAGTAACTGACTAAAAAATAAATGGTGATTTTTGTAGCCATATTTTAAAATTTTGAATGCTAAAAATAGTGAAATGAATGTGTGCAAAAAGTCACAGCTCCCTTCTCTGAAATTATTTTATGTGGCCCTGAATGCTGAGAACCAATGCACCCTCATTTTGGCAAAAGATCTTCAGGGTAAGAGGCAAGGTTGTGCCTGAATAGTGTTACAGCAGCCTTTGTTCAATGCATTTGAGTAAAAAGAAGTCCCCCAGGAAAACATCTCACCTACTTACTCTGGCTACCTTGCTCTGGGTCAGGCTGGCAGAACAGATGGGGTGGCTCCTGTAAACTCTGATCACCTTTTCCCTATCCAGAACAGTTATCTCCAAGCATAATGATGTTCAATAATTTAAAATTCAATAAATGTTCTTTGCACTTTTTTGTTAATTTCCAGCAGTCTCAAAACGTACCTCATCACTCTGTAAGTTCAGGCTTTAGCAGCAGCAGCCTTAAGGGCACAGGTGGCAAGCTGTGTTATGAACTGGCAAAGATGCTTCTTCTTACATTTTAGCGTAAGGTTACAGTTTAGTGTGTTTGAATTTTGTGGGTTTGCAGGAAAACTTGTCGTTAAGGTGACCTGCTTTTAAAGAAAACCCCAAACTCTTTTCTTCTTTCTCCCAGCACAGCTCTGTTGGACCATTTTAGCCTTGAAGAAAGCCATGCTGCCAACAGTGTTGCTGCTTGTTTCTGCCAGCGTTTCCACCCGGCAGCAAGTCAAACTTATCCACCTCCTGCACTTCGGAAGGTTCTGGGTCTGGTAGCCACTAACGCTGAATAAAACAGTTTGCCCTTTTATGCATTTGCTTCAACCATGTTAGTGGTACTTGAAAAACAATTCCTAGTCTGACAAGTGGTGCCAGCAGCTGAGCAGGGCATACAGGGCTGGGGCCGTGGGGGCCAAGCGGTGCTGGCTGGACGCCTGCATGGCCACCATCTGCCCGCCACACAGGTGGGTGACAGGGCTGATCGCCATGGGGGGACCTGCTGCCAGAAGCAGTTTATTTCTCCTCTGAAAAAAAAGTAATGCACCTTCCCGCAGCTGGGAATGGGCCGCATCACAGCTGATCACTGGCAGGACATGGTCCCGTGGGGATGCCACATGTCTGGTCTGTGCAGGGGTAGAAGGTTCCTGTTCCAGGCAGTACTTGGCAGGGCTTGCCAGTGGGAATGAGGGAGGGTCTGGAGCAGATGCAGAGGGGGCAGGCAGAGTAAACCCTAGGAGAAGATGCTGTTTATGAAAGGGTGTGGGGATGCATGTCTGCCAAGGGAAGGGCAGGATGTAGTGGGGCACCCCTGGACCTGGGGAGCAGCTCTGTGCTGGTGCGGGCAGAGCACTGCGGGGGTCTGCAGGCTTCTTCGGTGAGGTGGATACGGGCTTGTTCCTTACATAGAGTTACTGGAGCACCTCCCTTTCCTTTGATGATTTGATTACGCCTGTGAAATACAAGAGGAAACAAAAATAAGATGAATTAAGTGTAAAAAAAAAGGGAATTATAACAGGGAAAAATTCCTATTAATTGAAAGTGTTCAAAAGTCCCTGTTAAACAGCTCATGTTTTGACGTAGGTCTCAGGAACAGAGCACATGTATAGCAGAGGTCCTCAGCACAACTATGTCTCCCCTTATCTCCTGTAACAAATCATAGAGACAAAACCAAAAAATCCTTTCTCGGTGTTCTTCAAAACTCTGCCATCCTTGGAGAAATTATTCAGAAGCATCAGCTAATGAGTGTTGTCAAATGCTGAGCTGCTCTTCCTTGATCTTGTGACGAATCGCTCATTTTGCTGTCAGGTTCAGAAAGGCCTCAGTTCAAAAAGGCCTCACAAATCTTACATTGCCTCAGCTGAAGGCCGTGCTCTGCCACTTCTCAACATCGCTGGTGCCAGCTGCACCACAGGTAAAGCTGTTTGCTAAAGATTTCTCTTGAGTATTTACAGGATAATCAGACGAGAAAAGCTTCCATTGCCACTAGTAAATCTTCTTACGCTCTTGCTTGGAGTAAAGTTTTCTGGGTAGTCTGTTTCAGTTCAAATAATGAATGCTAAATGATTCTATGATTCTATGATTCTGTGATTCTAAAGGGCTGTGAAAAGTCCCAAAGTAAGACATTTTTATATTGGCAGGTCCTTTTTGCACAGTCATCTTTTTTAATGACTGGAATAAATTGTTCCTCGATCTTATGAACAGCCAAGAAGAATTTCTTATCCAGTGTGATACTATATTCCAAACGTGAGAAAGGACAGGGCAGCTAGGAATGGGTTCATTTTTGTAACTCTTCGTAAAGGAAACAAGGAGTGGCAGTCAATGCTGCACTTTTTCTTTTACATTAAATAAAGAAAAAGTAATGAACAAAATCCTAAGATGCATTTAAACTACAAAAATTATTTTTAAGTCATTCCTGAGATAGGACCTCTGTGTCCAATGGCAGAGCAGGGGCCTCAGGAGCTCCAGGAAGGAGGAGCAGCCTTTGAGCAAGGGATGGTTGCCCAGCCACCTCCAAATATGTCCCAGATCCTGTTCCTGGGGCATTCTGCTTTTACACAGTAACCTGGACACAGGGTCTACTTGTGCATCAAGCTGTTCTGTAAAAGTCACACTGCACGCTCACAAGGTGAGTAGCAATAATTAAATAGTAGAGAAGTGCTCATCACACAAAATGACTCGCTTGGGCAGTTCAGAAATAACTGCTGGAAGGATTTTAGGAGTCTATCACAATCAATAATATTCATATCCCTATCAGTAAAATTCATTGTAATTGACTTCATTAACAGAAGAAATGTAATCTTTCCATGCCTATACTTCTGAGGGTGAAAAAGGAGGCACACTATTATAATAGGCATAAAGAAAAGCACAGGTATGTGGATATAAAAGCAGAAAGTCTGACATGAAAAAAAGAATTTCAGCTAGCACATGGGAAAAAAAGGCAGCAAGAAAAGTTCCTAGAAAGAGTCTGGAGAACAAAGAACAGTACAGATCCTATGTAACAGGAAAGGAGAGCAAGACAGACATGGTGTAAAGAAGTCTAAAATATTTAATGTTTTGTTCTGCTTAACTTTAGTGAAGAGATGGGAGCTCAGGAAAACTATAAGAAGAGAACATGTTAAAGAGAAGATAGATGTATTCAAACTGGCAAGGCCTGATAAATAGTCCTGTATAACCTCTGAACCATTGGTGTGTCTCTGCAGTAGCATGAAAGGTTGCAAATATGGTTCTTCTGAAAAAATCAGGAAATTGTAATCAATTCCTGATAGCAGCTCCTGGGAAGGTTCTGAATTTGTTTATTAAATAAGCAATAGATGAGCTGCAGGAGGATCCTAAAGAGTCAAAATAGCCAAAATAAGCATGCCAAGAATATGCTGTGTCAAATCAATCTCAGTTCTTTCTCTGAGAGCATTTGATTTAGGGAATAAGAGGAAAGCAGTGTATGGGATGCCTCTCTGCTTTAGACAGACTTATCCCACCCAGGTCTCCTGCAACGCTGAGGAAATAAGCCTGGAATTGTCAGCCTAAACTGATTAAGCAGCTGTTTGAAATGCTGCTTTCAAAAACTTCAAGGCTTTCAAGGCATCAGTGGTTCACTGGTGAGATGTGGTTGCAAGTGCAGTCTCAGAGGAGTGGGGGAGTGGAGAGTTTTTGCCAACATCTTGGCTTGCGGTATAGTGAAGGAACTGATACATTTGCTGAAGGCATTGCAAGCAGTTTCAAGAGCATCATCAGAATTTGAAGTGACTTTAATAAATTAAGTAGATGATCCAAAATCAGTGGGATGATCAATACAGTTAAGACCTGAATGTTACAATTACTGCTCAGAAGGGGAAATATAAAAAGCCATGGGGCAGCAATAGAGCAGAAAAGGGGAATATGGAGTAAGTCAGCAATGTGAAGGTGATGCAGAAACAGCAAATCTTATTCTGGGAAGCACTATCAGGCTGCTGTGAGGAAGATGCAAGAGGCAGCTACTCCATTCAGTGAGGTTTTGGTGGATACCTGGGATCTGTCCCAGTACCCAAGGCACAGTACACTAGAGCAATTACCTTTTGGGAATGACTCAGAGAAATTGAAGAGAATCTGGAAGAGATCAACAAGAATGAGAAGAAGGAAGGACCTGTAAGGCTGAGGAGGATTTGGCATCAGTCTCCCAATATTTCTATACATTCTTCTTTGTGATTGATTTTTTTTTTCTTAACTGTTATGCTGCTGAAGCACTGACAGAAGCTACCCAGGGTAACATGGAACCATGTTCAATGCAGGGTTTTCAAAACAAGTCAAAACCCTTCCAGGCATAGCCAGGGATGGCTTATATATACTAGACACAGGGGTTAAGATTATGCAGTTCCCCCGAGGTCCCTTCCAGGTATACTTTTCTGTCACTCTTTGTGCATCCAGTGAAACCCTCACTTGTGAAAATGAATACTCCCTTGAAGAGGAAAAAAGGACATAGCTTGGTAACAAAAAAACAAAAAACAGTGTTTTCCAAAGTTCATGACATGACAAGATTCTGCTGTTGTATCTACTTTGCTCATCACATGGTTATGTCTACTCAGTGCAATCTATAGTAAATACAGAATTTATGGAAGAAGAGGAAAATTTAATATGGCAGGGATATCACATAATCACAAACAGGATAGGTCCCTCTGACATGTCTTAAATTCCACAGAAAGCTCCTGTGTGTAATATCAATGCTTGAGCTCTAGTGAAAAGTAGTGTTTCAGTTCTTTACATCATAAATTTTGAATTGAACTGGCTGCACTCTGTTTGGTTTAAAATACTGCATATTCAAATTTCCCTTTTCCAGGCACCACGTTTCACTGAATGTAAGTGAAAAAAACATGTGACAGTAGTAAAAAGGATTGAGGACATCCAGAATTTGGTGATGTCACTTTTTTTTTTTTTCTACTTTGCCTGAGTATCCATTGAAGAAGGAGTCCTGCCCAAACTGCTGAGTGAAAGTAGACCTTTCTCCGCACTGCAGCATTTTCCATTCACAAATTCATTGCTTTCCTGCTTTGCTGTCTGACAAAAATGTCAACTGGTGTTTAGTAAAACAAGATGAAACTATGATGTAGTGTCTATAATTTAATCACAAAGAAATGTGAAACATTAATAATTTGGAGTTTCTAAACAAAATCTCAGAAACATCAATGGTGTTTAGGTTAATTTCAGATGTTCTGAACCTGTGAGATTTGTATGGGTTTAATTTTTTTTTTTTTCCCTCAAGTGATTTGTAATGAGAACTGCTAAATTTCAAGAGCACCTAATTTGCTCTCTGATCTTTATTGGAAGTTTTACCACATTTTCAATTGATTTATTAAAGTCTTTCTGGAAGTGCACATGTACAGAAACTTCACGGTTGGAAAAAAATCAATAAATTTGTGGAGCCTTTCAAAAATCAGTAGCATGCCATAGGATTTAATACAATGCCCTATCTAATATGCAGTACAAGCCAGAACTGCCCTCTAGAAATTCAAAAGTCCAATAAAATCATCACTGGACACTTCAATCAGTGTCACTCCTCTTGCCCATAGTGAGAGACTGCTGTGGCTAGATTTCTAGGCTGGATAGCGTATTTTCATTTCTTGTGCCTTATTCAGGATCTTAAGAAGAAATTGAAAGTAGAGCTATAGAAAGTTGCTTAAGGGAATTGCGAGCTTAGCTTGTAAACTTCTGGCCATTCAATCTTCATTCTCCATTGTCAGCATGAAGATAGATGTTAGCCCTTCTGAGTGGATATAAAAACACTTAATCTATTGCAAAATGTTCTAAGAAGAAGAGCAAAACTGAGAATCTGAACAGAAGTGTTGCCTCCAGAGTGAATTAATGCTACACCTTTCCTAGGCCATGATCTGTTTCTGGACAAGTCTACTAGGGAAAAACTGCATTCAGGAGTGGAAGATGCGTCTACCTTATGACGTGGCAATTGAACATTAGTACACAATCTGCTATGAGAATAAGATATCAAGTTTGCAGACCTCTTACATAAAAAAACCCAAAGCGTTCAAAGGCCACTTTATATTTTTCTCTGTTTCTTTTTCTTAATTTTGTGTCATGAAATCTAGAGACTAGATTTTGGGAGAATAAGTGTGAGAGATTTCAGTGTACTGAAGACTCCTTTTATCTTTCCTGCAAACTTTCCCTAGTAATAGTTGACATATATGTTGAATAACACGATTCAGGTAAGTATCTCTATTGAAGTCCACAGAAGTGCTTTCCACTGGGAAGATGGGAATTGAAAAAAATCAGGCCATTGAGAACAGCTAAGTTAACCTTAACTGTTTGTAAAAGCCAGATGTAACAATTTTCTTGGTGACTCCTAGACATGAACAGTTGCATTTATATATGTATATATATACATATGTACCCCCCATGTATATACATATGTATTTACATTTATATCTATATAAGGTCTGCTTTAACTTTTATATGCAGTAACAGTCATGAATGCCGAAACAGTGTTTATCCTGACGTCCAGTGCTCTGAATTGTTTTCTGCTATTTATATTGTGTACTTAGAATCAAATTTATTCCAAATATATATCACAGAATGGTTGAGGCACCTGTGGAGGTCATCTGGTCCAACTTTCTTGCTCAAGCAGGGCCACCTAAAACTATTTGCCAGGACTCTGTTCAGATGGCTTTTGAATATGTCCAAGGAAGGAGACTCCACAAGAAATGTAGTGACAGATCTAACAGAGCACTAGGAGCTTGACTTCTGTGCATGTCTTAGAAGCCAACTAAGCAAGACATATACACAACATCCATTGAAAAGCATAGATACATTTAGTTTTAACTTAGTTTTCCTTTTTCACGTTTTTCTGGAGCATACTTTCTTTGTGCCTAGCTTTGTTGTACAGTCATTTCTGTCAATTCCTGTTTCAGTTTTGTATGCTTTATGTATTATTTTCCTCCCTGGTGATTTTCAGCTCAAAAATCCTAGACCATTTGGCTTCTCCTGGAAACTCTTTACCTTTCACTCACTTGTGAATGCCTGTAATACGAAGAAAACAAGTAGTTCTGTGAGCAGAGGAACAAGACAATCTGATTTCCTATGGTTTAATCTCAGAGAGACAGCAGCCATCCTACCGGATGTGCAAAGCCTCCTGTGTTTCTGAGCTGAGCTGCATAGCATGGTGGCACTCTGACTCCCACGTCCTGGTGACACGCAGCAGAGACCAGTCAGTTGCTCCACAGCTTTCCCCAGAAAGGGAGCAAGAATGTGAGGGCTGGGTAACGGGTTCACCCCAGCAAGTCACATAACTGGATGGGCAAGCAGCAGGACCCCAGCTTGCACCAGTGTGGTTCAGCAAGAGGATCTGGGTGGATCTAGACAGTTACTTGTCTAAAGACCTTGATGTTTAACAAGACGTGTCTTTTCTACTCTTTCCTCCTGTAAAGGCAATAAGAAGGCCTCTCTCCTTTACCTGGAACCTCCACTTGTGTGGAGTGTGTAAGGATTTAATAGTTATGAATTATCTCTCAAATTTGACTGAAATTGTCCACCTGTGTAAAATTGCTTTAGGGATCTATGTCAGAGGGATAGAAAAACAAGTTTACCAGATGGGGCCTGCGTCCAGAGACTTCTGGTTTAACTAAAGATCTTAAAATTCACTGAACTGAATATGTAGCTGATCCACTCAGCAATCGTAATATGCTTCAAATACAAGTGCAAGGAAAAAAAGCCCTTGTTCCGATCTCCAAACTTTGCACTACATGAATGTCAGTACTGCATTGGAAAGATGGAGGACGAATTTCAAACTTGCTGTAGTCCTGAATGTGTCTGCATTTCCCATGGAAGGAAGTGGGGAGAAACCAAGAAGTAGTCTATATTTGTTAAGATTAGATCTAAAGGTGCATTTTAGCCATAAAGTGACAATTCTTCTCACATAACTTCAGGTATGTAGAAGGTAATTGTCTAATTGAAAGTAATTGTCTAGGCAAACTCTGCAGTTCAGAGAGATGCCTGGAGGCATCTTCAAAGCACCATTTTCCCTGTCTGCATTGTACTCTTATTTCAGGTTTGCAGGAATCAGCTGCTCGAGCTACTGGTTTCTGTATAATTCAAGTAATCACCGAAAACCTTGAAGATGGAGTATAGGTGCATCTGAAGAATGGTTGTCACTGACCACATTTAGTCTACTAAAGATGTATACAGGAATTTACAGTATAAACACAAGATTAAATAGACGAGTATTTATTTGGGTAATCTTTCAGATGACATCTGGTCCTCAGAAGAAGAGGAACATCATGTTCTAGGCACAGTCTAGGCTACACAGATTTCTCTGTAGAAGTCCAGAGACAACATCAGAAAGGGCAGTGTGTTACGCACCGTCTTTAAAAAAAAATGTGCTTGAGAAGATGATAAGAAGGCTGGAGCACCTCTCCTATGAGGACAGACTGAGAGAGTTGGGACTGTTCAGCCTGGAGAAGAGGAGGCTCTGGGGAGACCTTATAGCAGCCTTCCACCACCTAAAGTGGGCCTACAGGAAAGACAGAGAGAAACTCTTCAGTAGGGCCTGTTGTGACAGGACAAGGGGTAATGGTTTCAAAATAGAGGGGGGTAGATTCAGACTTGATATAAGGAAATTTTTTTTTCCGATGAGGGTGGTGGAACACTGGAACAGGTTGCCCAGAGAGGTGGTGGATGCCCCATCCCTGGCCAGGGATTCAAGGCCAGGTTGGAAGAGGCTCTGGGCAACCTGATCTCGTTGAAGATGTCCCTGCTCCTTGCAGAGGGATTGGACTAGATGACCTTTAAAGGTCCCTTCCAACTCTAACAATACTATGATTCTATGATTCTAAGAATTTTCTTGAATGTGGCAAACTACTTCATCTGAAGTGGACCACTGAACCAGTCATCTAACAAGATGGAGTTCTGGATCTGTTGGTCAGATACTGGTGGAGATGGTTATCCAGCTCATGTCACATGAACAGGAGTTGTGTATTACAGTGGGATGATGTTTAAAGTGCAAAGCAACTCAACATCCAGGTGCTGTGGATTTACCAGGGTTTATTACCCACATTTCATTAAATGACGTCTGTGAAGTAACATAGTGCCTGGCATTTGGAGTTTGAGGGAACATACAGCTGCATGAATATCTTTAAAAAGAAATTAATAAAAACAATATTCTGTCCTGACAGTTTACTGCTAGGTTGAAGACAAAATTGCAACAACAATTGTTTTGAAAAAACCTGACCATATTTTCTAATTGAAGTGGAAATTCCAATAAAAACTGTACCAAAAAATGTGCAGAAAAATAACGGGAAGCAAAAGTGAAGATGATAGAAGATACTTGCATGAAACAGAATGAGACCTCTGAGGACAGGAATAGGAACAAAATGGAAATGAACATTCAGGGAAAAAAACCAAGCTGCACTACTTTTGGTAAAGGTATTCCTGTTATCCCAGGATATAAAAAACATGGCTTAAGAGGGTCTCTCTGATAGTCTCCACACAAAAACTATTTTCATTGGGAACTTTCTTTTTGGCAACAGCAGTCCCCTTGAAAGTACAAGGATTTGCCTCGGGAGCGCACCGGCTCCTCTGCCTGACAGATTGACAGCTCCAAAGAGGAGGATGGGATAGTGTTTATAATGGGACATAGTGGAATGCAGCTCTATCCAAAAATGCCACGGATTTACATACATTTAATATCCACATTCCATTAAGTGACATCTAAAACCCAGGGAGAGACTTTATTTAAAAAGAAAAGAGACACTGGATGATTCAGAGGCTTAGTAATGGAATATAGAGCCATTCACCTCTAGGTCAACTGTCTGAGTTCAGCTCGAGTTATTATTGACCAAACATTTACACTAACTGCAGGCTGTGTGGAATATCAGTGGCTTTATGGCGCTGCTAGATATATTATTTGTCCGTGTCTGAGGTGTCCATATGGCAAAAATCACCTCAGACTCTCTTTATAGTCAGGGAAAACCAGGTACTTTTAACGCATAAATCATCCGGGAGATGTCTTCTTCAGGGTGAGATTAACTGCACCCTAGAAGTATCTATTTCTCTCTGTTGACTACAAAGGTAGCACAGGGTGACTTGCTCCTATGTAGATGTTTATATTGTAGGAGTCTAAATTTGGATAAGATGAATACCATACTAAGTGATTTCTCTGTAGTCACTCAGAGGGCTGTGGTAGGTCGGCAACTGAGCATGGGTACCGTGGATTCACCCGCAGAGAAATGCTAGCTCATATCTGCCTTTGGTCACCTGAATCTCACCCTTACTAATGTTCTGGTTTTATTTGGGGGGCGGGGGGAGGTGGTGGTGGTTTATGGTCCTAGTGTCCTCTGGGAAATAACCAGCAACCTTGCTTACTCCTTATGGGAAAGATGAACCAATCCAGGGGAAGGCACACCTTGCTGCTAACAATGCCCTTTTTCTTAATACCTGTCAGCAACACTTGTTAGTGATAGTGTGTGTGGTCTCCAGAAAGGCTGTGGACTGGGATGCATGTCCCTTAATTTCCATTGTGTCTTTTCCTTTGCTTAAGAACCTGTGTTCAACTGGGGGCTCTCTGCTGTTCTACCAGACTTTTCTGCCTGGAAAATATCAAAATACATTAAGTTGGCACTTCCAGTTTTAATCTGTCAATGGGTCAATTGCTTCCTCTTGCAGCTGTTTTACAAGCCTTTGTTGAGTGACTGAAATAAGAGCAGATTGTGTAAGCCTGTGCCAAGACATTTAATAATATTTGTATTAAATAATGACAATAGCATCATTCTCAAGGAAGTGTGTGCAGTGGCAGGTTAGGACAGTATGCAGAACACAACACACATGAATTAGCCATCTTTCTCTGCTCTTGAAACACAGGTTCCTTTATAAGTGATAATAAAACCAGAGGAAAGTCTTCTGCAGGTAAGCTGTACATTTATTTGTTTTAGAATCTTTGATGGTATATTGGCTGCTATATGATCCATATTAGGTTGTGAGATAAATACAGCCTGTTTCTGGAAGTCCTGGTTAATGTTTGGCAGATACTTTCTTCAGTAATGCTAGCTATATCTTGCTCTCACATAGTGAAGTGTGTGTCCACTTGTCTTTGCATCAGCTGGTACGTGCAGACGACTGGACAAACTCTGCTTTTGGCATGTGCTCTATCATAAACCATCTTTTATTAAATTGGCTACAAAAGGCTGCCCAGATGTGTCTGTGTGCTGGATGGAAAATAACTTCTAGGTGTAAACTAAGACACTCCTCTAGTCTTCAGCTATTTTGGCCCTCCAATGAATCATTTAAGCCCTTTGTTGTGCATCGGAGCATATGCACCTTCTCAAGTAACCTTGACAATTATGGCAGATCTTTGTATTCCAGAACAGAGCTTACATTTATATTAACAGCACTGCTTGCTTGCTATAAGATCTTTCTATTCTATCACATCCATCTTTCATCTCTGCCTTAAAGCCTCTAAGAACAAGTTGAAATGATGGAAGCAAGCACCCCTTCACCCAGTTAAATTAATATTATTTACTAATTTACAGATACTTGTCCCTTCTCCTGCCCCAGGACAATCAAATAGTGCATTTATTCTTACATTTGGCCAGGACAACACTGTCAGAACTGTAGAGACAGTATACAGCAGTCCTTGTTCTGCCTAAAATCTTTGGGCCTTGTGGTTGTATCATATTTACAACAAGTTAACGGAAATCATACAATAAAGTCAGAGAACTGAGGTCAGTTCTGAGGCATATGAAAATAATGCATTTGACATTAGCCACAGGTACAACATCTGCTCTCTTGGTTGCTTTGCTTGAGTAGCCCCTGGCTCTGTCCCTCACCCACAGCCCCACATCTTGCAGCTGCAGGAATTGCTGCCCAGTGAAACAGTGAGCTCTCACATTGCACTGATTGCTTCATAGTAATGCTTTGCTGTGCACAACAGTGCATATACATTAGCATTTCGGTTCAGACCAGAAGTGAGCTGTTGAATTCACCATTCTGAGTGTCCCTATTTGCTGTTCAGTTTCTTCCCTTGGACTAGATGACTTTTAAAGGTCCCTTCCAACCCCAACCATTCTATGATTCTATGATGTTTTGCTTCACATTGCTGAGCAGTCCTGACTTATTTTGGGTAAAACTAAACCCAAAACTGCGCTCCAAATGCCCTTCAGCTACAGATAGGTGTTTACTTCATGGAACCAGACCAGAAGTGATCTGAAGTAAAGGCACTATGACATGGCTGCTATGTCCTCAACAACTGTTTTGCTGCAGATCCTCTCCTGCTCGTCCTAATGACTTGCTAATATAGACATCTCCTAAATGTCCTCCTGTGTTTTTGACAGTGAGGAGGGTGACTGTGCAACTAGTGTGCTCTAAGAGCTCCACGTATACCTATACTGTACATGTACTGCGATAAATCTACTACATCGTATTTTAAACTAAGTAATGCTACACTATCTTAGCTTAGGCTCTTCACAGTGGGATACATTTCACTGAAGTTTTGCTATTTAAAAACGCCATCTCTCATCTAAGCTGCTATAGATGCTCTATAGACACACAAAGGACATCTTGGGATGCCAGTTCAAGGATGTACATCCTTGTGTTTAAGGTACAAGGAATCGGTCATCCTTTGGCTATTGGGTGAGTATAGACAACTGGTCTAGGCAAAAGCCTTAACTTTCAGATGGCTAATGGATTTTAGATGACTCCATACCTAGTCTCTAATGAGGCAAAGCTTCCAGTGAACTGAAGAAGAACAGAAAGCTCTCAACTCAGTCTCTTGAGGAGAGCAACAATAAATACCATAAGTAAATAGATTTGAAACAAGTACATCTTATGAGTCAAGCCAAATGCTTTCGTTTTCCAATAAAAACAAAATTAGGAGGTAGTGAGGCTATATTTGATGGTGGCTTTAGTAAAGTGTCAGTCAGAGTTTCTCATAGAAAGAAAACTTGCACTACACTGAAAACTCTATGAAAAGGTCTTCACTAAAGCTAGTGACAAACAGTGATGCTTGGTATTGGAAAGGACTCTGTGGAATCTGGGAGAGGAGTGAAGAACATGTTAAGAATATGGAACAATGAGACTCAGTTTAAGTCAAGCTCTGAGTATATCTCACTTAACACATCTGGCTGTATTTTGACATTTATATTTCTTTATTTCCTGGTTTCTTTTCCATTCCCCATCCCCTCAGTATCTGCTTTTAAAAATCAGTACAGAGCTATCATATCACCTAGGTAGGCGCTGTGCCCCTCTAGCAGGTCTCCTGTGCCACTGCATCCTGTATGAGTAGATTTTATCAAAAACTGATGTACAGATTGGAAGGCAGTTCTAAAGGGATGAAATTATCAGGAGGATGAAGGGGATGAGTTCTGAGACAGAATGGGAATCTTATTCCTTGGATTGTTTTCAAACAAGACTGAAATCCACTGTAATCAATGCTAGACTGAGATCAAAACAGATGTTTGTAAATACTTAACTTTTTGTGAAGCCTTGAAAAAAAATCCAGGTTATTATAAGCCATGGTAAGAAAAATGAAGCTTACTTTTAGTATTCATACCTCAGTTTACATCCCTCCTTTCTGCCTTTTTTTAACATCTTTTTAATTTTTTTTTTTTTGTAATTGCTCCCTTATTGATTTCCATTAACTTTACTAGCATGGCAAATCTGAGTCTTCTGATCCAAATGACCTATATCCTTTTACCATCAATACTGTTCCAACTCCAGGCTTCCTGACACCACTTTAATGTGAATTCCAGACATTAGCACAGCACTGCAACATTGATCTAACTGATGCTTGGTAATACACAGAGTGAACATACACAGATGTTGACCAATCTTTTCTTTAAACCCCTCGGATATTTTTCTTGTTAAGATAAAATATTGAACTATAGAGTGTATTTTTCAGAAAAGCGGGTGCATTTAGTAAATTCCCCATTTATTTTAAAAATAATATTGTAAACCCTTTTCTGGAAAGTAATTAAGCACATGCTTAAGTTATGTTGACTGAAATTTAAAGCCATGCCATTGCATGTCTGGTGGAGCTCACTCTTGCTAAATACCCACCAACCTGAGACCGTCAATCCCAATACACTGTTTCTCTGTGGTCTCTAACATCTTTTGCTGAGTGTGTGGCTATGCTGTTTACTCCTTTGACCTCTTGTTACTCTTCTTGAACTCAAGCTCCCTGTCTGCTCCTTCTTACCTGCTATGGGGATGTACAAATCAGCTGTCCCAGGTCAACAGGACAAGCGATAGCTGACCTTTGCTTTCATTTCCTCAGCTCTCAGCAACTTAAGCATAAACCCTTCCAAGATTTCAGTCATATGAGCTGAATCAGTCCTACCTTACTATTGAAATAGTAACATCTCTTTGCCTTCTATCCAAAGTGTTGTTTGTCACAATCTGAGACTTTTTTTTTCCCTTTTTAGTGTTTTCCCCTCCCTCCTGTGAATGCCTTGAAAGTATTGCTTCATCAGTATTGTCTTTTTGACTAACAGCAAAGTTCTTAAAGTAATAATGTGGTTTTACCTGACCTAGTGGACCCATGTAACAAGCACATATAGCATTGTTAAAAGACACAACATCTTTATAATGGCAACCAGAATTAATAAGTTGTATGGATATCATCCAAATAATCACCTATTTTTTAATAAAGCCTGAAATCAAGGCTCTTTTAGTGGATCATATCCTCATCTGGAGTAATACCAGCCCAGAAGTGCCAATTATGAGCATCTCATGTCTACATTACACTGTAACCCTCATGGGACATAAGCTTCAAATATATGATATGAATGTTTTTAAAAGTGCCTTATGTATAGTAATTGGTAGATCTTCTTTCGACTGACCTCCATTTCACACAACTGATCACGTATACTTTTCTCACAGGCAGGTGGTCGCACTGCTGGTATCAGAAGTACATTGAGACAAGGAGAAGAGGCTAATAAACATGGACTTTGCAACTCCATGCATTATTGTTTGTTACAGTGGACCACTCTGGTCTTAGAAGTAGTGTGAGAATGGAAATACCATTATAGAGTAAAATACTTGCTGTCTGAATTTTGAGTCATTCAGAAAACTAAGGCTAACAGCCAGTGCTTCTTACAGTACCAGGAAAACTTTGTAAAAGTTCTTCAAGGGCTGGTCCTCTATATGACCAAGTCATCCTTCCATTTCCCTACATGAAACATGAGCTTCTATCACACTTCATTAGCATAACATATTCTGGCCAGAGAGTAAAAAAGACCTAGGATACTTTGCTAGAAAAAGTTAGAATTTCCTCTGTATGTGACTAGATGCAACTACATATTTTGTCAATAGCTCCATAGACAAAATTCCCATTTGCTTTCAATGAGATGGAGGTTTTGTTCAACATTTTCTGCATATTTATTCAACGTTTTCAATGTTTTCAGCATACTTATTCAACATTTTCAGCATACAACCATTGTGTTCCTTTGTCATTACTGGCTGTTTCTGACAAAGAGGCAGGTTACTATACAGAGCTACCTGTGTGGTCTCTCAAAGTGCTAAGCTCTATTTTTCCTCATCCTTAGCTGATGAAAAGTCTTTCAACATTTCTCATAATTTAAGGAAATGCCTATCCTGTTCTTCCTCATACTTTCTGCACTAAAGTGAATAATATATCATTTTTTTTTCTATTAAGTTGATTGTACAAGTTCTCTGAACTGAGCTTTTTATCTCTACTTTCCATCTCTTGTTTATAATCTTTGATACTGTATTTAATAAAAATCTACCATAGCCCTAAACATTTTATTATGTGATAGTTCTAGGAGAAGACTGTAGAGGTGGTCTGAGTTAGTTTTGAACTGCCTTTCCCAGAGGCCTGTACATTAGGCATACTTAGGTGTACATGTACTTTGCACATTTTCTGCTTGGAATTAAAAAAATTGCTCCTTAAGAAGTGTTGAGAGAGGGAAGCAATGGTATAAACTTGTATTAGAATCTGTAAAAGACTGTGTCAAACATTTGTCTCAACGTTGTCGAAACATCAAACTACCACCCGGACAATGGAACTTCAGTTAAACCATAGGACTAGAGTCTTCCTGTTATCTTGCAAGCCAATTCCTGTTATCTCGCAAGCCAATTCCTGTTATCTTGCAAGTCAGTTCCCGTTATCTTGCAAGCCAACTCCTGTTGTCCTGCAAACCTGAATGCAGAGCTGATTCTGAGAAATTTAGCCCTACCCTCCGGCATGAGCCCAAACCCGAGGCCAGAAGAAAAAAACAGAGGGGCCCGGAGATGGTGATGGGCATGCATATCACCGCCAGGTGAGGGGTGCAGCTAGGCAAACCAGTTCTTGGAATACAATGAATATGCAACGAAACGAACAATAAAAGGACAGAAACAACCAACATGAAAAAGGGGAAAAAACCAGCACATCGACGGAAATCAACATCGATGGAATCAGCATCGGATGGAACGTTCCCCCACTGAGTGAACTGGACTGTCGGGACGCCGCAGCTCCGTGGTGGTAACTATTGCAACTGAAACTCTTTTCTTTTCTCTCTCTTTCCTTTCTTTCTCTCTTTTATCTTGCATTTGCGAACTTGTTCTCGGGTAAATAAAGTTACCTGGCGCTTGACTGCATTTTGAGTCTTAATTCTGTTCCCGAGAATATAAGCAAAACCATGCTCCAGTGTGTGAGGTTGGTCTAGCCGCCCCTAGCCTCCCAGACTTGTCTGAAGTCGGCTAGAATGCAAGAAGGTCTTCCTCTCATCTGTAATTGGAACATGACAGAATCTTGGGATGCTTTTGCATCAAGATACCAGAAATACTTGCAGCTTTGGCCAAAATGACATGAATATCTGGCCATTAATTTCTCTATAATTATTGGGAGTGGGAGAATCCATCCAGCATAAATATGTATTAAAGTGACAGATAGCTTGAAATACGGCATTACTGAGGTAGAGAAGGAAGCTCCTAAGGGCTGGATAGCCAGTGAAGGAAACTCTGACAGCAATAGCAAGAGGGAAAACAGTGATTCAGAAGATACAGAGTGTTTCTGGAAGACACAGAGAACAGGCCAGAGGGTAGTTGTGAATGAGGATTGTAACAGAGATGGGGAAAATTTGGAGACAGAAATAGGCATTTATGAAGAAAACTAACAAGTCAAAGATGACACCAAGAAGCAGAGCATGAAGAGCATTGAAGCCAGGCTGAGTGGAACAGCCATTCCAGGGGAAGTCATGGATGTTCTTGTTAAAAAAAGAAAGAGTAGTGAATATGACATATAAGGGTGTGTAACTGAGACCTCCTTGGTAATGCAAGAACCTGCACAGATAGTTGGGTGAGATTAGACATAAAGGCAAAATGGAAAAGTAGAAGGAAGAAGACTGAAAAGAACAAAGGATAAAAAACCCCACAAATGTTAATAGTGACAAATGGTGGTCATAAACTGCATTTAATTGTACTTTGCCTGTGAAGGGGAGTGCTAAATCACAGCAGCCAGAGAAGTCAGATAGGAAGGAATTAGATGAGAGGACCTACTCAGATGGCCTGGGGATTGCTATTCTGCACTGAAAGCTACAAAGGGCAAAGGAAGCAATGGGGAAACCACCGTAACACAAAATGGGTCTGCGCTCTTCCCCTGTAGCCAACCTCTGCTGCAGCACTAGTGAAAAGACATGTAAGAATGGTATGAAATTGTCCAAAGAAGAATTTTTGCATGCTCACAGGGTATTCTTTTTTTTTTTTTTTTTCAGGCAGTAACCTCTGGGCAGGTAAAAACTTTGGCAAAAGGGAATGCATTGTAATTCTGACTTCTCTGAATTAATGAAGAGGAAGATATGATATATTTAGAGCTGTAGGATGTAGATCCCTGATTATGCTATCACTGATTGTTAGTCATTCCATCTCAAGATTATTTATCTCATTTCCTCAGGATTGTTTACTCTGAATTCAGCTGTAACAGGACTGATTGCTCTGAGCAATAAGAAAAGCTAGCAGACATTAC
Source organism: Ardeotis arabs (assembly GCA_011801015.1). NCBI lineage: Eukaryota > Metazoa > Chordata > Aves > Otidiformes > Otididae > Ardeotis > Ardeotis arabs. The sequence continues at coordinate 35,649 of JAAGAY010006902.1, read as the reverse complement.
ACACTCAGAACATATTCTATATCTGTAGCTGAAAATTTTCTTTAGGAAAAGTCGAACCTATCTACAACGAAATTCACACTGTTTCAAACTTCTCTCACATTTTAGTTTCCTAAGTCATGATACAATGATCCTGTCCTCTCTTATAGATTAAGTATATATGTGGAATCATGAGTGATCCAGAGGGAGGGAGAATTGCCTTGAACCTGCTTGACTGAGCACACAATAATTTTTCTTCTTAAGCACAGTCTATGTAAACTCTAGCACTTTACGACTCGGTTATTTACAATGAAAGTTAGGAAAGGATATTCACTATGTTTCATTGCTATAATTTGTTTTTAATTTTCTAAGCATTATTCCTCCAGATTAATTTGCTTCATGTATATTCTTATGATGAAGTCAGTCTCCCTTCCTTCCTTCCTTCCTTCCTTCCTTCCTTCCTTCCTTCCTTCCTTCCTTCCTTCCTTCCTCCCTCCCTCCCTCCCTTCCTTCCTTCCTTCCTCCCTCTCTCCCTCCCTCCTTCCCTTCCTCCCTCCCTTCCTTCCTTCCTTCCTTGTAGCACTAGGAAAGACAAAATTTCCTCTCTGTAAACCTCTGCTCTGTCCACCTGCAATCCTTTGCCTCATTCATGCATGTATTCCAGCTGATAGGCTTTCTGGGTGAATATATTTAATGAGAACTCTTCAACTCATATGAACCTGTTAAAGGTCTCTGCTGATTTCGTATGGTATTGTCCAGCAGCACAAGTAGCTTTCTAAAGGGAGAGATCAGAGAGAGAGTTAGGACTGTGTGATTTATTATCTGTTTCCTATACTGTTACTAAATTAGTTAACAGGACTTATGGTAAACCTACCCACTTGAATTTAGTAAAGAAGCTTCCACTAAAGACACAAGCACTGCTGTGGCCTAAAGTGGTTATTTAGAAACTTACAATATGTGATAACCTGGCATTTCCTGAAATTTATCCTGCACGTCATTGAGCTGAAGCATTTTGAGGTACCTAGGACTTATGTAGAAATGATATTTAGGATGTCTGGGGATTTTCACTTCTGGAATACTAAGAACAAATTCTGATCTTATTGACATGAGTGTAAACGCAAACTAAGTTCACTGACGTCAGCAGTGTAAAAGCCATATGTTTCTCTTCCTGGAGCTGACTTCAAATGAACTCAGAACTGATGTGCAACATGGACCTCCCTGCGTACAAATGAGATCAGAATCTCTTAAACCTTTACTGGTTGAATTTACTCTTGGAGGACTTTACTGTATCACATTGCAGAGCCATAATAGAGAAAATAAGTTGGGACAGCACTGTTCAAAAACTGGTTCATTCACAATGAAGAGACTACAGTATACTTCAGCCATTTTTCAAAATGTAAGACTAAATGAGAAGGAAAAAAAAAGAGTTGTAAGCAAAGGTCAGAGCTGGATAATATATCATCCTTACTGCTCACAGGTTCTTCCATACTTAGCCTGTGTTTGGAATGACAAGTGGCCAAGCCTTCATTTCCATCAGACTTGTTTTAGTCACAGACATTCAAAGCACAATAATAAACATTTTTATAGTAAATTGTCAGAAAGCATTACATTCTTACCTTTCTTCAGCACTTCTAGGTTCACGGAAAAAAAAGTTGCTAGGCAGGTGAAATAAACTGTGATTTTTAGATAATCAAATCATGTTTTACTTTGTTAAGTTCTAAATTTTTATCATGTAAACTGTAGTAGAACATCTTAAGCAACAATTAATTTTTAAGTACATATTCAATCACACTTATTTCTGCTCAGCAAGAAAGAAAGAAGAAAAATTAATAGCTGTGACAGTCGCTAGTTTGGTTATACTCATGTAGATTCACTGCATGTGTTGAAGAGCACATTGTGCAGCCTACGCAAAAGCACTGATTTCCAATGGCCAATCACCCTTAAACACTCTTACAGCTCTTTTTTTTTTTTTTTCACTCAGAGATGGCAGCCATGTAACTCAACACATTTCTCTAGCCAGTGTGTCTAGAAATTATTATGATAATGTACAAGATATGCTGCCGTCACACTTCATCACTTCTTATTATGTACAGCATCAGCTACTGACTTAACGGCTTTATAATCAAACCTCTTGTATACAGCATGTCTTTGGCTAGATAGAAAAAATTGCAGTGCAAGTTTTACACCTGAGCCGCATATATATGGGGGTAATCTGTCACCATTTTTCTTTAACTGATCTCCTCTAAGTATTGATGATTCCTACTAACCCATACTAAGCAAAGAGATGTGGGTGGCCTGAAGACTGACTGACTTAAATGAGGCAGGAACAAAAGATTAATATGATTCATTGATCATCCACGCTAACCCTCATGCTTGCAATCTTTAGTCCAATGAGCCTTTCAAACATCTATTCCAAGTCCTTCTCACCCTTCCTACCTTCAAAGCCACCAGACCTTTATACAAGAGATCAAAAGATACAAAAAACTATTCCAAAACTGGAAAAGAGCCTGAGAAATTTAGGGTATCCCTGATTTAAAGGTATGGAGGGTGTAACCATTTAGAGCTATTGCTGAATAAAAATCCTTCCTCAAAAACCCCCTAAACATAGTGTCCTGGTTTTATTTAGGGGGCGGGGAGGGCTTCTGTAAGAAGCTGCTAGAAGTTGTTTCCCCTTTGTCCAGTGGACTTGGCCGAGCCTAGGGCGAACTCACTGCTGGCCAGGGCCAAGCCAATTGGTAGCACAATGTTCCCTGATAACGCCTCTGCGATAACGTATTTAAAGAGGGAAAAACAGGGAAAAAAAAAAAAAAAAAAAAAAAAGATGTGAAGAAGCTGAAGCAGGGGCATAGAGGGGGAGGCGCGAGCCTTGTGGGCCTTGAGGCCCTCACCCTCTGGCCTCCCACCGGGTGGCTGACTGGGCCTGACTCGGCCCAGTCCGGCTTCAAGAAGTGGAGAGGAGATGTGAAGAGAGTCTGAGAGGCGTCTGCCTGAGCCAGTTGTGAGGAGCAGGGGAGGAATGTGAGGGGTTCTTCCCCTGACAACGAAGCAGCAGCGTAAAACAACGCATGATGAACTGACCATAACCCCCATTTCCTTTTTCCCCCTGGGCCGCTCAGGAGGGGAAGGAGGTAGAGATAATGTTAAGCCCAGGAAGAGGGAGGGGTGGGGGGAAGTTATCTTGTTCTCTTTCTCATTATCCTGCTTTGATTTTAATAATAAACAAATAGTTTTCCCCAAGTTTCCTCGTTTTGCCTGTAACGGTAACTTTAAGAATCTCTCCCTGTCCTTATCTCAAATCTCTCCCTATTCCCTTGGAGCGTGGGGAGAGTGAGAGAAAGACAGAGCAGTCTGGTCCCGAGCGGGGCTAAACTATGACACATAGGGAAATAATTCATACCTTATTCTCTAAGCATTCCTTGGTTCTATAAGGGGCAAATTATTGAGACACCTTTGGTTTACCTCTTATGTTGTTACCTCCAATATTTTAGACTCCTGTAACAGCAGGTGATTCGTAGGGTGAACTTTGAGGCACACTGAAATAAACATAAAAAAAAACCACAAGACAATCTGATTGTGGGAAAATTCACTGAGTGACTGGGTTACTGTGAGCAGATGTCACTCACCACTTGTTGGCGTTCGAAGCAGTAAGATTTCACTCAATATCTTCTCTTCAGCTATGCCAAGCATCTTCTTTCTAAAGAAGGAATGGAAAAAATAATGGCAGTCAAATTATTTAGAAGACAAAAAATATATTCCCAGCCCTGGGAGATGAGCAACAGTAATCTGGATTATTATGTATAAATATATCACAATAGATAGCAATTATGCATCCTTTCACATCCTCCTACCTCCATTTTGGAGAATATAGGTAGATTAAAAATCCATAACTTCCTCCCACAGACTTAATTTTTTCATTCCGGATTCATCCCTCCCCTGTCATTTTTTCCCCATAAACTTGCTAAGCTTCATGTTGGAACAATGCAATGTTCTTATCTATCTGTCTCATTTGGGAAGCTATTTCAATGTTTGTAATGTCAGTTAATTTTTGGTGTAAACATATCCATGATGAGTTCGTCTATATGATTTTCTGCCAGAATTATCTTCTAACATTAATATTTCTACTCTATTGCTACTGTTAAGTATTTTCTCCTCATGCCAAGATATACTTATATGAAGTAATTCAGTTCCCTCTCACCAAGTTCTGCTGATTAATCTCTTATTTTTTACTGTTTACTATTTCCCCAGTCATTCAAAGAGACTTTTTCAGTCTCTGTTTGCTATCTGATCTACCCACATGGTTCTACATCAGGTCGTCTTCAGCTTTGTGCAGTGGTCTTAAAAATCTCACTTCTTGTAGTGAAAAAAACTGCCTGATTTGATACATCCAAAGGTTCTGTTATCCCTTGTCATGGCCTCATTGCCTTAATAATTCAGTTTTCTCAGGAGCAACAGGGTTCCTAAGGGTATCTAATTTCTTTTGTTGCCACCCAACCACTACAGAACAAGTTATTTGATGACTCTCTAAATCAAGGACTTTGCACTATACATAGTTTGTATTTTTCTTGCTAAAAAATCTTTCCTTGTATGATAAACTGGTCCATTGCCAATAGCTTCCAACTAACAATCATGTATACCAAGGTATAAGGATATACTTTGTTGAGTATACTCAGCAGGTCTGTTTTCAAGACCAAACCTGGAGGAATATAACTAATAACAGCTCTCCACTCACATCTTATTCACACATCCATGAACTACTTGGAGTATTTTTTCAGATTCAGTTACTTTCAAATTATTTCACATATGTGTCCTGAATCTATAACTAAGTCAAAACAGAGTTATTGCAATTGTACTTCTATGTCATCAGCTTTACTTTTCAATGGCTCTTCAGTATGTAAGACAAAGAAAGAATAGATTATTTCTGAATGCTATTCCAGCATTCAGGAGTGAAAGTATAAGTGTAATACCGTCAGATTGTGTGTTATTTCTGTGTTACAGGTGTTGGAAAGTACCAGTCCAAAGCAAAGGTAGCAACATAGAAATGCTGGCTTATTCCTCTTTGCCAGCTCTGTTATATTGCAGCTGCTGCAAAGGACAATCTGACAAACTTGAGGTTACCTTTGACTACATGATACGTTTTTAGTAGCTACTTGAAGATCCACAAGGAGCAATAATATTGTTACATCAACACTAAGTGTGCACCTCATGCCCCACAGGTTAGAAATGTCCTCGTCTCTGTTTTAGATTTATAAATAACTTAATCACTACATTTCTTAATCTGCCTTACTGATACATTAAAGTCAATTTGTCTTAATAAAATGTATGTATCTGAACAGGCCTTGTAGGAAAGATAAATGGTATAATAAATTTGAATAAGAGATTCAAGATGCATAGTTTGATTAAATTCTCATCAAAATCAACAGGAGTTCATTAGAGTTTAAGAATGTGACTTCTTTAAATACCAAGTTCTCAGTAGCTTGCCAGTTAATCTTTATAATAGATTTTTTCACTTTTGGGATGTGGTTTCATGACCAGTTAACGCAGTCTATGGATGGGCTTTTAGAAAAAAGGATGGCTCTGCCTTTCCTCACATTCTTAAGCTACATGTTTCCACAGCTTCCCATAAGGCCATCCGATTAAAAACCTGCCATGGTTTAACCCCACTCTGTGGTATAGAATACTTCCTTTGGCCAGTTTAGATCAACTGTGCTGGCTAAATCCCTCCCAGCTTCTTGCACCTGCACATTCGCAAAACTAGGGAAGCTGAATAAGTCCTTGATCTCTTAGCAAGAACCAATAATATCAGTGCATTATCAGCATTCTTCACATACCAAATCCCATACTAAATTCAAAACACAGCAGCTATTGGGAAGAAAATTAGCTCCATCCCAGCTGAAACCAGGACAAAACCACACTTGCAAAAGTTTATTTGTTTTAAGCCAGACTCCAACTTCCTGGTCTGACTGACCAAACACATGTGCTGATATTAGGAAAGCGGGTGACAAAATGCATGGCTGGGACCAAGGGGACAAGGGACAACTGTGTCTATCAACAGCAATGAAAATCAACGTGAATTTTAGATAGCCTTTATATCAAACTGGCATATTATTTCATCATTTGGTATTTGTTATTATGGACTGGAATCCATTTAGTTATTATTATTCTGGGCAATGTTAAAGGCAGACATCAATTGCAGGCAACTGATGCAACAGACGTCATACACTCAGACTAAAAGAAGGAACAATCAAATGTCCCCTTTTGCAATGAAAGATGAGGAGCTCCTGCCTAAAGCAGAGGTTAGCTCGTCAGTGCTTCAGCAGCAGATAAAACATCTGAGCCAAAGGGATTTTCCCTGAGGATTGATTGTAAATGGCAGGGCTGAGCTCTGGATCATCTGCTTTGTAGTATTTACATGTTAGAGGCAAGACAAACCAGAAACCTCAGAGAACTCAGAGAACTCAGAGAACAGGAAAATCGCTCTAAATATCTAAATAGGCAGCAAGGAAACATCTCTTCTAAAATCATTCCGCTTCTTCATGGAACAAATTGGAATTGCCCTAAAAATTGTATAAAGTCTCAGACCTGGGTGCAGAAGGATCAAATCTTAATTGTCCAGTTCTTATAATGAGATCATATATCCCTGTTATTTCTTACTGGTCCATATGTCTCAAGTGATCTTCATTTGGTCTCTCTGAGCTCATTTTCTAAGTCTGTTTTCCTACCCTTAAATCCCGTATAAATCATTCTCTGCTGCTTATCGTAAAATGAACTAACTGGTCAATAATGTACCTATTGGTTTCACTCTTCTCCATTTCCTTCTGATTGCATGATCTCATGTTCTGACAAGGAGTATCCATTGTTTAAAGGCACCTAGTTCCTGCCTTACAAAATAAGATCTGATTTTTGGTTGGTTGGTTGTCTTTGCTTCATGGAAAGAAGTTTATGCTTGTTTGGGAAGTCAAGCTGAGGTACAGCAAGTCCAAGCTCTTATCTGCAATAATTAAATGGCTTATTCCATACGAGTTAACCTTTCTGAGGTTTGCTTTTTTGCAACACTTCAGTGTTGTATTTTATTTGAGGGCAATATTTAAAAATAATCTCTGTGGGATTTTTTTTGTTGTTTTTTTTTTTTTACAACCACAAACCAATATGTTTCTTTATCTTTATTAGTTTGTACTGTTAATATTTAAGCTGTTTGACAGTGTTTATCAAAAGTCCACAAACTGCTTTCTCTGTCAAAGTCTGTTATTCTCACAGTGTTATAGCAAGAAAGATAATGACTCTTTAACAACAACATTTCAATTCCTTGACCTTTCAAAAAGAAGCCACATTTTCATTAATTGCAGAGTTTACGCAGTTCCACTTCAGAAAACTGTCTTTACCATTCTGCCACCTCTGTAAAGGAAAGAAAAATCACCATAATCTTCTGGAGCCATCCACTTGCTAGTCTTAAAGGTTCACTTTCCTTTAGACAGCTAAGCGAGGTTCCTGAATTGGGAGTGTAATCAAGTTAAATTGCTGCTGTAGACCAAGGAGAGGAGAGAGGGACACATTTCCAATGAGTAACTCAGAACTCTAGTGCTTTGAATTGAGAGGTCTGTGTCTCTCTGTGTGCAAAAAAGCAGCCCAGAGACACCATGCATAACAATACCACCAGCTTTGCAGAGAACATGGAGCAGAGAGAAGGCTTGCATAGGGCTACCCAGGAGTGACTGAACAGGCTCCCAGCCTGCTCTGTTGGAAAATAAAGATCGAAGCTATAAGCCATACTGCTTCATTCCACTCTAGTCATAATCAAAGATGCTTTGTAAAAAAAAAAAAATAGTCAAAATCTCCCAAATGAGTCTGAAGGCATGCTTCATATATATTTTAGCAAGATTAAGATATCCAAATCCTTTAAATAGTCTAGAAATTATCATCTTATATGCACATTAAACATAATACACTAATAAAATTATCTTTAGATGAATCCTGGTCAAACATTCAGTGGAACTAGAACTGAACTAACATCACTGAACCAGAAAATATGAACAGTCTTTGCATATTTTTAGAGATCCCTAATAATCTCCTCACAGATGGAAAAATGTAGTTTTAAAATAGCTCTACTGCTTGGGCAAGCAAATAATATCAATACAGAACATATGAGTCTATATTTTGCACCTTATGCATTCTTGCCAAATTCACTATTTAATTTAAAGTCTTATGAAGGATGAAACGAGTATTTATTCAAATAAAATGGAGGGAGAAGCAAAGTCATAGAGAATTCAATGGCAAAATTTCCTTTGACTTACAAGAGATCAGAATATTATTACTCAAGATCTCTTGTTCCTAGAACACGTGCTGTCTACTCATTTTAATTACTTAAGTGATGCAAGGAGTGATAATTGTTCTTTGTTCCTCTTACGCCCTAGTCCTATTGAAGCGGACTAGATGATTCAACTGGACTTCCACTAGAAATTCTATTCTGGTCCTGAAACAGCTTAAAAAAAAAATGAATTTTAAAGAACAAAAAATGTCTCATTGAAAAATATTCACTCAGTTATGGTTCTTACATGTGACAAGGGTCCAATTTGCCTAGAAGCATATGGGCCAGTCACTCGGGATGGCTTCAAGACCACACACAAAAAGGGAGCTTAGTGCCACACACAGCAATGGCATTGTTACCTCGACTCTGTCTTTTCCTGGATCATCACTATAGACATGCTTTGCAACTCTAGGCATGTTTCACTTATGTTTCAATTCTAATGTGATCAAAATTAATCTTGTTTTGAGCTATTGATTGGACCAGATGACCTCCAGAGGTTCCTTCCAACGTACATTATCCTTTTATTCCCTTTCCATCATTGCTTTTTGTTGCTACTCTTTCTTTGTTGTAAAGTACTTAATTTGTTTATATGTATATTGGATTAATAGTATTATATTAACATTGTGCAATAATAACCCACAAATTCCTCAGAACCCTATCCTTGATCCAGCAGTAAAGCCCTGTGATAAAACTGAAGTCAACAAAATCACTCCAGATATTTCCTAATGTAGCCAAGTCTGCTTAAAATAACTGTTCAGTGGATTATTTATAGCACATAAACAATATTTTAGATAGTTAGAAAATGTCTCTCATTCTGCAATTTTGTGCTTATTGGCTTTAAAGAAGAAACAAAGACTTGTGTTTCTGGTCCCTTGCTATCTATCTATGTATCTATCTGGGTTTTTTTTTTTAAGCTGTTACTTTGCAGACTGAGTTGTAATTTCAAAAAAGGTGTATGAGAGTGAGACTTCAGAGATGCCTTTTGCTTTTCAGCAATTCTGCCCATAATGTCCAAACAAACTCCCAGCCTGCTGACCTTCTGTCGGGAAAGTACCATAAACTGACAAGATAGCAAAATCCCAGAAGTTTTTATGTTGATATCAGACTCATAGCCATGCCATCATTCCCTTAACTCCCCGGTCAGCCTGACACCTCTGCCTTTGCCTCAGCTGCTCACTTCAGTGAACAATTTTTTTTTGCTAGGAGAAAAAAACCATGTGAATTGATGATTTTAATGTTTTAATTACAAACATATAAAGTTAACATTCATGGTAGCAGCTAAGGCTAAACTCTATGTGTTCTGAAGAGTAAAGGAGATTTTCCACACTGCCATAGGTGTGCAAGACTCCATCAGGGGAACTTGGAGAGATTTCTTCAATCTTTGAAGCTGACTTGTTTGTTTTTCATGGTTCACTACTAATTATGTACCAGAATAAACTCTACAAACACAGATATTTCTAAGCAGAAACTTAAGAAGGCTCCTTACCCACAGAAATCAGAGCCTGAAGAGATGGAGGTTTACCACGGAAAACCTTCCATTCTATCCTCACCTGTACAGCTGGGAGCAGTGCAAGATCAGGAAAGAGAATTTATCTACTGCCACTTTCTTAAGAGTAGTCACACAGTTGTACAATTCCACATTCAGGCCCATATCCTGTTTGAGAAACAGTCATATGTGTAGTTATTTCTCTACATGTGTATTTACATAGTTGTATATATGTGCATGCACACTTAGATACATAGGCAGAATTAGATAAGCATACTTGAATCAAGGTGTAAAAAAACTTACATACTGATAATTCCTACTCCTACTAGTACTCATATACCATATTTTGATGGTCAGCTTTTAGCAGTAGATGAGTTAGATGACTTGTATGAGTTCATACGTTAATATGTTATCCTGGCATGTCAATATGAAGGGAAAACAATTTTTGCTGGACTGGAGTAGCAGGAACTTTCTAGGAAGTCAGATGACACAGCATTATAGCTATGAAATCATACTCAGTCCCTGAATATAGAATAATAGAATCATAGAATCTTTAAGGTTGGAAAAGACCTCCAAGATCATCAGGGCCAACCATCAACCTAACACCACCATGCCTACCATGTCCTGAAGTGCCACGTCTACATGTTCTTTGAACACCTCCAGGGATGGTCCCTCCATCACTTCCTTCATCAGCCTGTTCCAGTGCCTGACCACTCTTTTAGTAAAGAAGTGTTTCCTAATATCCAACCTAAACCTCCTCTGCCACAACTTGATGCCATTTCCTCCTATCACAAGTTATTTGGGAGAAGAGACCAACACCTGCCTCCCTACAACCTCCTTTCAGGCAGTTGTAGAGAGCAATGAGATCTCCCCTCAGCCTCCTCTTCTCTAGACTTAACATTCCCAGTTCCCTCAGCTGCTCCTTATAAGACTTGTTCTCCAGACCCCTCGCCAGCCTCATTGCCCTTCTCTGGACACGCTCCAGCAGCTCAACACCCTTCTTGTACTAGGGCCCAAAACTGAACATAGTACTCGAGGTGCGGCCTCACCAGTGCCGAGTACAGGGGCACAGTCACTTCCCTACTCCTGCTGGCCACACTGTTCCAGATGCAAGCCAGAATGCTGTTGGCCTTCTTGGCCACTTGGGCACACTGCTGGCTCATGTTCAGCCAGTTGTCTACCAGTACCCCCAGGTCCCTTTCCGCTGGGCAGCTTTCCAGCCACTCTTCCCCAAGACTGTAGAGTTGCATGGGGTTGTTGTGACCCAAGTGCAGGACCTGGTACTTGGCCTTGTTGAACCTCATACAGTTCACCTCAGTCCATTGGTCCAGCCTGTCCAGGTCCCTCTGCAGAGCCTTCCTACCCTCGAGCAGATTGACACTCCCACCCAGTTTGGTGTCATCTGTAAACTTACTGAGGGAACATTCAATCCCCTCATCCAGATCATTGATAAAGATACTAAACAGAACTGGCCCCAGCACTGAGCCCTGGGGAACACCGCTTGTGACCGGCCACAAACTGGATTTAACTGTGTTCACCCAACTCTCTGGACTCGGCCATCCAGCCAGTTTTTAACCCATCACAGGGTACATCTGTCCAAAATATGATACAATCCTTAAATTTATTTTATTTGTAAATAATAATAACAATAATAATGCCAATCGTCAACAAGAATAAAGTAACTGATAGAATAGCCTCTGACCTATAATGTGCTACAATGTCTGAGTAATCATCTCAACTTTTGGATAACCTCTCATTTAATAGGAATTTTGAAAGGTTTAAGCAAGCATGACATATTACAGACAAAAGAAGTACTTAGATTTTCAAACCACTATGCACAAGCATTTTGTGCTGTTGCGGACAATAAAGCCTGTGTTCACAGCTCACTATTGCATCAGCTCAACCCTATAGTAAATATTTCAGTCCCACAAATTAATCAGAGCTGCACAATTCAAAAGCAACACAAAATGATTAATTAGAATCACTTGTGGTCAAACAAAAGGGAGCTACTGTGTAGAGGGAAAAAACGGGAAAGTAATAGAAGGAAAAACAAATTCTGATAACACAAATTAGGTTGGGAAATCTGTCCCACTAGGAAACAAATAATACCAAGGGCAGCATAACTGAATAAACTGGATAAGGCTGATTACAAGCATTGGTTCAAGCTTTGCTCGTTGAGTTGCATCTAGCGCAGTTTCTCTGAGGTCTAATAGTGTGTGAAGTCACCCTCAAGTTCTCCAGGACACTATGAAGATTTCTATCTCTCCTGAAAATCACCTCTCGTACACCTTCATAATGGTTATTTTTGGGACTTCTTCCTTTCTCTCAACTAAAGTGGAAATTAGCCAAAAGGTTCCAAAAATGCCAGTGTGGATGGACACACAAACAAAGCAAGAGTGATCAAATAAGTCCTATTCTTCTAGAAAACTTGGCTTAATATGTATGCTGCAACTGTGCAAGACAGAAAGGCAAAATATATATACTGTCTTTAAATAATCTTAAACATTTTTTATTTGGTCACCCTTCTTTTCTCTAGTAGTTAGTACCTGTACCATTAGCTGTCCTAGCCCCACTTGTGCTCCAGTCCTCCTCTCCACTCACTTTTTGGCTTCTCCAGAATGCCTACACCACCCTCCATTTATCCTCCACTCAACACAGTTAGTCCTACCTACCCATTTCCTCTCCCTCTCAAAAAGAAACTTTTGCAGTCCATTACCCTTTGTCTATTCCCATCTCAACTGCCAGAGAAAGAGAAGGAGAAAGAAGAGATGAAAGAGGCCACATCAGAACAGATTTTTCCAGAAGCTTTTCCTACACATTTATAAAATACATTCAGCTCTGTTAAAGAGGAGATCCACGCACACCCCTCCTCTCCCTTTCATCACCTGACTTTGGTATCTGCTGCGCTGCACAAAGGTGAATATTTTGCTTCTCTAGTAGACCAGAAAGGCAGCATACTTGACTTCCATCTGACATTCCTGTAGAGCACTGCCTTTGACTCCCAAGTGAGTATGCTGTCTGTTGACATGTGACTTAATCCTAGTTGACAGCACCGATGCTTTGCCCAGCTGGTCTGCGATGTTTTGCTCTGAATCCCATTAGTGCAGAAGACAAGACCTGGTGAAGCCAGATCTCAGAGAGACCACAGCAGCGATAACACTGGTCTTGGTTTCTACATTTTTTCAACTGCAGCTTGTGTAGCATGTCTGATATGGCTTTATATGAAAAAGCTTAAATTGCCATGGCAGGAGGATACAGCTTAGCTGTATAAGTTCTTATTGCACTTTTTATAGCCACCTCTCAGTTACCAGCTGACGACCAGTTTTGAGTACAGTAGTTACGACAGCTGCATTCAGAGCAGTTACTGCAGTGTATTTGTGCTCTGTAAGACTTTATCGTACTTGGGACAACTTCTAATCTACTACTGAATATAGTGAAATCTTACCCATTACAAGGTGTGTATGTGTTGGTGACGCATTCAAGTGAGCTGGAGTGTGGCCTAGAACAGGCCCTAAGGAAGACATCTCGCAATCTCTCCAGAAACACTGAGGTTTTATTTCAAAGGCAATACTGAATGGGAAATAAAACAGGTTTTTGCCTACTCTGTTATTTGAAAAGAACATTGGTCACTTTTTGAAGTATTTTCTTGGATATATGTGTGTGAGAGGTGTTACTGTTTCCTTCAGGACGTTTTTCACACTAGAAATTGTGAAGTCAGTCTTTGATGTCATATGGACAATTGAAGATGTGGCAGGATTATGACAACAGAGGCGGCTGTCATGAAAAGCAAACTTTGTATTGTCTTTATCTGACTGAATAAAACACAAATTTTGAAAACACAATGGGGAAACTGGTACTGAATCCTGATAACACTGAAATTTTGCTGTAACCTTCATTAGAGCTAAGACAACCTCTGGTTTTAAAAACTTGATACTTGCATATGCTCATGTAACAGCTAGACAAGTTATGAAATATTGATTTTCTTGAAAGTCTAGGTAATACACTAGTCAATGTTTCCAGTTTGTACCTAGGACGCTTGTCAGATTCCCCAGTCAGACACTAGTAGTAGGATAACCCAGTTGTTATCATGGCACAAGTGTGTGCCTCAGGTTTTATATATCCATATTGTAGGAGCCACACACAGCAAAACCCCCGCCAAACACATGCCTTTGGCAAGCCAGCTGTGTCAGTGCGCAGGTGCATACAGAACAGCCTCATGAGCATGTTCAGCACTCCTTGGGCAGCATTTTTGCTGGCTGCACTGATGTCTGTGCTGCTGTGGTTATTGTGCTTACTGTCTAAAGAGCTGGTTAGATTAAATCTGGCATGGAGTTATCTATACTGGTGTGCCTACTTCAGAGACCAACTGTGGAATATCTTTGCACCAACCCAACCCAACTCTGGAAGAATTCATTTCAGTGCCTTGTGTAAAAATATATGACAATAATAATAATAATAAATGTCCCATAATAATAATAATAATAATAATAATAATAATAATAATAATAATAATAATAATAATAATAATAAATGTCCCATTGGCTAGACCTTTCCCATCAGTCACAAAGATGTGAGGATTCTGCTGAGTGCCGTGAGACATGTACTGGAATTTCTTTAATCAAGTGGATAACTGCCGTTAAGTTCTGGAGGAAAAGTCCAGTGGATTTGAGACTGAAAATTAAGAGTGGCTGTTAGTAGCTTTGATGCAGTTGCTAGAAGTTGCTTTTTTTTTTTATACAAGTAGAAAAAATCGATCATTCACACTGTTCTCTCTCACTAAAGTATCTTAACATCTTTTCCTCACCCCCCTTCCCAAATAGCAGCACAGACTGAAATACTAAAAGCAGTCCTTTCATTCTATAGATTTTTGAGCCCAGGTAGTGTACTGCAATGCAGCGTTTACCAAAGACATGGCAAAAATTGAAGAGATTAAAGTTATGCACTTAGCAGAACAGTGTGTCTTCAGTCACCGTAAGGCATATACACACTGGTCAACTTGTGTTTACCTGGAAACTACATGGGGTGCTACACATGAATAAATAATTAGCTTTTTTTTTTGCTGGTTTTTGCATGTTATCAAAAAAAATCAAGGTTATTAATGTATTTACTAAAGCTACAAAACATGATTTTGTAGGAAAATGATATATTTTATTAATATTCATTCATAAAAAAATCTTTAATCACTTTTGCTTTTTTATAATAAAACTCATATTTCTAAGGTTTTCTTTACCTTTCTGCTTGTTTGCTTTCTGGCATTAAAAATGACAGTGTCTTAGAATCCAAGCCTCTGAAAACTCAGGCTTTCAGAAAATATCAAAAGTGAGTCATGAGAATAAGTCACGTGTTGGAGACAAGAGAAATATAACATTGTTGAGCACCTTTCTAAAGTTCTAATATATGTGATGATACACTATTTATCTCATCATATTTTCTAAGTATTTGATAGATACTGGAAATGCAGAATACAGTAAAAGCTACTGTCACCAGCTACTTTGGTGACAAATGCTATCTGTCATCTTAATCATACATGATTAGCTGATAAAATTGGTCCAGAAGAATTAATTTATTAGGATTTTTATCATTCTTTGCAGCATAAAACTGTTAAAAGCCTAATAACTGCTATTTAAACAGAATGAATGCCATCAGATGGCTCTTTTGCAGCTAGATAAAACTCTTTGTTTTTCAGTACATTTAAATTTTGAATAATTTTTTGTAATATTGTTGAGTAGCTGCAGTTTTTGTGAATGTATTAAAATCAGTAATAACAAGAATCTATGTTTTCAGCTAGTAGAGGATATGGATTAAAAGATGATTTTTTATCTCTCAAAATGAATAGAGGTCAGGAATGTTTTTTTAATGGATGTGTTGGTTTTGTTTAGAAGGGGGGGCTATGATGGCAGCATCAGCAAGAAGCTGCTAAAAGTCTCCCTTTTGTCTGGTGGACTTGGCCGTGTAAGGGCAAAGAGGGGGAGGCATGAGCCTCTGACCTCCCGCCAGGCCACTATCTGGGCCCGACTCAGTCTGGCCTGGCTGCAAGAAGTGGAGAGGAGATGTGAAGAGAACCTGAGAGGTGTCCGCCTGAGCCAGTTGTGAAGAATTCATTGTGAGAGGAACAGCTGCAGATGCCAAGGTCAGTGAAGAAGGAGGGGGAGGAGGAATATTGCTCCTGTCCAAGATTCCCCTGCAGCCTGTGGTGCAGCCCATGGTGAGACCAGCTGTGCCCCTGCAGCCCATGGAGGCCCACGGAGGAGCAGACATCCACCTGCAGCCCATGGAGGACCCCACGCTGGGGCAGGGAGATGCCTGAAGGAGGCTGTGGGCCATGGAGGGCCCATGCTGGGACAGCCAGTTCCTGAGGGACTACACCTCGTTGAAAGACAACCTGCGCTGGAGCCGTTAATGAAGGACTGTAGCCCGTGGGAGGGACCCCACACTGGAGCAGGGGAGGAATGTGAGGAGTTCTTCCCCTGAAGAGCAAGGAGCAGCATAAAGCGACGTGTGATAAACTGACTGCACATCCCAATCCCTATTCCCCCTGTGCCACTTGGGGACGTAGAAGAAGGTAGAGATATTTGAAATAAAGTTAAGTCTGGGGAGAGGGAGGGGTGAGGGGAAGTTGTTTTTATTCTCTTCCTTGTTATCCTGGTTTGTTTCTAATAATAAATATATAGTTTTCCCCAAGTCGAGTCTGTTTTGCCCATAATGGTGAATTCAATGATCTCTTCCTGTCCTTATCTCAAATCTCAAGTCTTTTTGTTATATTATCTCTCCCCTATTCCCTTGGAGAGTGATGAGAGTGATTGAGAGACCATGTAGCTTGGTCTCAACTGGGGCTAAACTACGACAATGGAAAAGATCTATGCTTCTAAAAATTCCTAATCATGCAACCGGTAGAATGAATATTTTCACCTATATCCGATATGTGAAAATGCAAATGTGATAGAAACATAAAATATGTGCAGATTGGCAGGACAGCATTGCCATGAAAACAAATGGTACATTACCTTTTCAAAAATCAGGAAACAGCTTTCATAGAACCTTAATCTACTGAGAGATAATTAAACATGAACAAGACCTTTTGGCTGAAACATTGGAGTCATTTACTAGTTGCTAAAATCTGCCTTCAGATGCTCAGCACAGCAATTGAGCCAGGGCCGTTTTACAAAATAGCTCCCTTTATTCAAGAATTCAACTTTTGCAGCATGTTTCATTTGAGTATCTGCATAAATTCCCTTGAGATTTTGCTGGGTTTGTGTAGTGGTGGGAGGCTACAGTGGCAGCTTCTGTGAGCTGCTGGAAGTTTCCCCTTTGTTCAATGGAGTTGGCCAGCTCTAAGGTGGACCCACTGCTGATCAGGGCCAAGCTCACTGGCAACAGTGGTAACAACTCTGTGATAACGCATTTAAGAAGGGGAAAATTTAAAAAAAAACAGTGAAGAAGCACAAGTGAGGGCAAAGAGGAGGAGGTGCGAGCCTTGTGGGCCTTGTGGCCCTCACCCTCTGACCTCCCGCCGGGCCACTGTCTGGGCCCGACTTGGCCTGGCCTTGCCACAAGAAGTGAAGAGAGGAGATGAAAAGAGAACCTGAGAAGTGTCTGCCTGAGCCGATTGTGAAGAATTTCTTGTGAGAGGAATGGCTGCCGACGCCATGGTCAGTGAAGGAGGAGGAGGAGTAATGTAGCTTCTGACAAGATTCCCCTGCAGTCTGTGGTGCAAACCATGGTGAAGCAGGTTGTCCCCCTGAAGCCCATGGAGGCCCATGGAGGAGCAGAGATCACTTGCAGCACATGGAGGACCCCATGTTGGGGCAGGTGGATACTCAAAGGAGACTGTGATCACGTGGGAAGCCCATGCTGAAGGAGGCTCCTGGCAGAACCTGTGGCCCTGTGAAGAGAGGAGTTCACACTGGAGCAAATTTTCTGGCAGGACTTGTGACCCCACAGGGGACCCACGCTGGAGCAGTCTATTCCTGAGTGACTGCACCCTGTGGAAGGGATGCCTGCTGGAGCAGGGCAAGAGTGTGAGAAGTCCTCCCTCTGAGGAGGAAGGAGCGACAGAAACTCTGTGTGATAAACTTACTGCAACCCTCTGGGCATGCTACAATTGACATTGCCAATGCATTGTTTTTCAATTCCTTTGGCAGCAGAGCGAAGACCACAATTTGCTTTCATGTGGAGACGTGTCCAGTACACCTGATATCGACTGCCCCAGGGGAGGAAGTACAGCC
This sequence comes from Ardeotis arabs, assembly GCA_011801015.1. Taxonomy (NCBI): domain Eukaryota; kingdom Metazoa; phylum Chordata; class Aves; order Otidiformes; family Otididae; genus Ardeotis; species Ardeotis arabs. The sequence goes on along the minus strand of JAAGAY010006902.1, from coordinate 17,660 downwards.
CTACCATTCATCATGGACTAATCCAAACTGCACTGTAAAAGGGTGATGCCCCTCAACATCTACAATACATAGATGGCATCATTGTTGTGGTAACAAGCCAGAAGAAGTGTTTGAGAAGGGAAAAAGAGTAATTTAGATTCTTCTAAAAGCTGGTTTAACCATTAAAAAAAAAGCCAGGTCAAGGAATCTGCACAGGAGATTCAGTTCTTGGGAATAAAATGGCAGGATGGACGCCATCATGGGCCTATGGATGTGGTCAACAAGATAGCAACTATGTCTCCATTGGGTAACAAGAAGGCTACACAAGCTTTCCTAGGACTTTTGCGATTCTGGATAATGCATATTCCAGGTTATAGTTACCTTATGAGTCCTCTCTATCAAGTAAACCAAAAGAACTATTTTGAGTTGTGGCCTTGAGCAACAACAAGCCTTTAAGCATATCAAACAGGAAGTCCCTTGCGCTGTAACCCTTGGGCCTGTCTAGACAGGACCAGCTGCACGAAATATATTCTACAGTGTAGCTGGGGAGCATGGCTTTATCTGGAGGCTCTGGCAGAAAACATCAGGAGAAACCCAAGGTCAACCATTAGGGTTTTGGAGCTGGGAGTATTGAGGATCAGAAGCCCACTACACTTCAACTGAAAAGACATACTAGCAGCATGAGGGGTTTTGAGTGGCTTCAGAAGTTGTTGGTACAGAAGCATATCTCCTCTTGGCATCACAATTGCCTGTGTTACACTGGATGTTCAAAGGAAACATCCACTCTGCTCATCACGCAACCATTGCTACATGGAGTAAGTGGGTAGGGTTGATAACGCAAAGAGCTCGACTGAGGAAACCCCATTTCCCAGGAATCTTGGAAGAGATCATGGACTGACCAGAAGGCAGAGATTTTGGAGCATTGCCTGTGCAGGTGGCTCATGCCCAAGAGTCACCAACACATAATAAGTTTTCAGAAGATGAAAGATATAGTTTTTTTACTGATGGATCCTATTGTGTGGCAGGGAACCATCATAAGTGGCAAGTTGCTGTTTGTAGTCTCATACAACAAATCATTGAAACCACTGAAGGAGAAGGTGAGTCAAGTCAGTTTGCAGAAAGGAAAGCCACTCAACTAGCCCTAGCGATTGTTAAGCTCAAAAAGTGGCCAGTACGCTGTCTCTATACTGAATCCTGGATGGTGGCTAATGCCTTATGGGGGTGGCTACAGCAGTGGAAGAAGACAAATTGGCAGCACATGGGTAAATTCATCATTCCACTCCTTGCCTCTGTGAATCACATATTGAAGAATTATCATTAAAATCCACATTTATCACACAATCTTCACAAACTTCACTCAAATCAACAAAAAAACTCCACACACCTAAAATCAAAATAATGTCATCACAGCACCTAATTAATGCTCAGCAGTAACCAAAACACTGGTGTCATTATCAACACCTTACTAGCTACAAATACAAAAACAGCACTATGAGGGCTGCTATGGGGAAAATTAACTTCATCTCAGCCAGACCCAATACAGTGAGCTGGTCAGAGAGGAGTATAATTACACAGATAAATATTGCCGGCATCTGGGCTAACTTCATTATTTTTTTCTAGTTAGACAGTAGCTGAAACACGGTTGAAAATTACTGATGGTGGCAGGAGGCCTCTCTTTATTATAATATTATTATTTACTTTTCAGTAACACCTCTAAGATGCTAGTGGTTGACCACACACAAGAAAATCAATCCCCACAGTGTCGGAGTATGAGTCCCAATGAAGAACTGAACTAGCATATTTTTGCTTATTTCCTGTTTGGGGAGTACTTTCGTGATCACATCTATTATTGTGCTCCCATTGAAGATTCAATGGCAGAGAAGAAGAGGTTTCAGCTGTAAACACCAACAGCATTAAGAGCTCAATGCTTTTTCTGCCTTGAATAACTTTGGTGAACCTAGAGATTTCCCTTAGTATCTATCTATCACTTGGTTTTACAAGTGTAACGAGACACAGGAAAAATGGGAACAATAATGCTATCTCTCACAGGGCTGGCACAAATTAGAGGCTGTTAAGATGAGCTAGCCATAAGTCTCTGATTGAGTCACTCATGCATTACTCCACTTCAAGCTAGCCTAACTCTGATGGGATAAAACATTATTCATCTATTTATATGAACATTAAAATATATTCATATATTCAAAGATATTTATTCATATTACAGGAGCACCAAAACATCTCTTAATGAGCATGAGGCCATTATAGAAAAGACTGTGATAAAATAGTGGAAAAATGGTCTCTACCACAAATAATTTATTGTAGAAGCACTGCGTATGAGGGAACCGAGTCATTTGAGATTATAAAGACAGTAGGGAGATTGTAGAAGATGTAAAAGCTAGCTAATTATCCTAACACTATAAGTAAGACTATAAATCATGTCTTCTGGCTCCATGACTCTGTGACTCAAGGTACAGCATCGGTAATCCTTTCCCTGGCGTGGTTTTTTTTTTTTTTTGGACAACCTCAACCATTCTGTTGTTTCTGAATTACTCTCAAAAAGAGTTAAATTTCTTTGGTTAGCAACGACCTTTCTTAAGCTTACTTTCACAGATTTTTCTGTGACTTTAATCCTTAATTAACTCCTGAAAGAATGTCATAGTCTCAGTGGAAGAGGTGTAAGTGACTGGGAGGAGGAGGATGGAAGGTGCTCAGAGGATTTCAGATGCTGTCAGTGTGGTGCGGGTGTGCTGGTGAAGCACCCCATAACCTCTGGCTTTCAGACAAGTATTCTGAATATGAATGAGAATGAGCAAAAGAGTTCGTTTTGTACCCAGACTCAGTTTGGAAACACCCCTGCTAAATTCAACCGAGAAACAATATTCATTGAAAACAAGATTCAAGATCAATGTAAAATAGTTTCCAACTCATGCGTGAGGAGGAGTATAATGGAAATGCCAACACAGGGATAACAATAACAGCTGTAGTAGTGAGCGAGTGTTACGGCTTCTGAAAATACATTACGCTACAAGGCTACCTGCCTCAACGCTATCATTTCTGCCAGCAACGATGGATTGTTTTGTGAAGTGAAGGACAGATTTCTGAGTGCTTTCACAAAGACACCATTGTGGAAACGTTCCCTGATTTCTTTTTATCTGCTTGTCTGAACTTGTCTTTTTTAATTTCCCTTTACCATTTAGAGGGAGAATTATTTGGAGTAGTATGAGGTAAAAGCTAAAACAATCTAAGAAAAAGAGTTTGAATATTCAGAGAAAAGAACAAAAAGTTAATTCAAAGGCAACAAGGTTGGAAATAGGATAAAATAATTGCCCCACAGGATTGTGGTTGTAAATACTAATGGCTTCACAGAACTGTTCAAAATTGTTTCAGATGAAACTTTTCAAAAATATACTTTCAGCTCCACTGAATGTTTCAGGAAGGATTCTGTTACTGCAAAAGCCTTCACTTTTTGTTAAAAAAAAAAATTACATTAAAAATTTTGTTTGGGAAATGTGAGATTTTTACTTGAAAACACAATTTATACTTTGCAGGTTTTGTTTGTTTGTTTGTTTTCAGATATTTTCAAAAAAATAATCCTATTCTGGCATCCCAAATTGCAAAATTTTACAGCATTTTCAAATAACTTTCTTTGTTCTATGACAAATTCTCCATGCTGTCTTTGAGCTGGAAAACTGAAGCATATGGACTTATGAAATATCATATTGTAGTAATTTTGGTTTAAGTAAGACAGAATGACAGAATATTAAATGGTCACTTACTTGTCTCTTCTCTATGAAGCACAAAAATATAAATCTAGATAATATTCGACAAATGTTGTTCAATATTTATTATAATACTGGAGATTCAGTAGTTTACCCAAGCATCTGTTCCAGGGCCTTACTAATCTGATAATTAGACATTTTTCCTAATCTCTATCCTACAACTTTATGTTGAAAATTCTGCCTGAAATATTTTGTTTTTAATTAAGTCAGCACTTCTTACAGCACACACAGGGGATGTGGAGAAAAAATGGCCATCATCCTCTTTAAATAAATTCAAATTCTTATATCATTATGTTTCCACTTGATCTTCTTTTTATCGGATAAATAGAATTCTCCCAGTCTTTAGACATAAACTATACATTCTATGCCTTGTCTTTTTTCACTCTTTTGGAGATTGTCCAATTTATTTATATCTATCTTAATGCTTGTTCTTGGACTAGGAACAGTACACCAGCTGAGGTCTCACCACTGCTTAGTATAGCAAAATAATTACTTCCTTTGTCATGCTGTTAATACAGCCCAGAATGAGATTCGCCTTTTGTGCAACTGCATTATCTTGTCGACTCATATGCAGTTTGTGAGCTGTGATGACCTTGGACCTCTCTTACTGTACTGCTGTTCTTCCAGTTATTCTCCCTTTTGTATTTAAGCACTTCCTCCACAGACATTACTATTCATGGCACTTGTCATTATTGAATTTCAGCCTCTTGGTTCAAACACTTGCTACAGTTTAGCAGGATGGTTAAGAATTCTCATAATTCCCTCTAAAGTACACACAACCCTTCTCAGCCTGTCACCCAAGATCTTTTTTGTACGTGTGCTTCATTCCTTCACCCAAGTCACAAATAAAAAGGTTGACCAGAACTGAGACCAAGGAAGGTCTTGGGGTGCACTACCCAAAATACTCTCGTTTGATATAGAAAGGACTGAAAACCACTCCCTATGTGCCATTTTTCAGCCAGTTACACATCTACACACAGTGACTACTTACTTTGCTGGTATAGAATGTCAAAAAGGTTAATAAAGTCAGAATACTCTACATTTTCTGCTTCTTCTCAATCTGCTAAGCAAGATCATTAATCAGAGAAGGAAATTAGATAGGTTTGACATGATTTTATTTTCATAGTTCCACAGTGGACATTTTTAAGTATTGCATTTTGATCTAGTTTCTTATCTACTGATTATTCAGCAATCTGTTCTAGCATCTTCCTAGCTATCAAAGTGAAGATGACAGGCATATCAATTTTGTAGGTCTTCCTTCTTTATATGTGAGAGTAGGTACCACATTTTCAGTAAATTCACACTTTATTTAGCCTACTAGAGAGGTAGCCACATCTTCAAAATAGCTAAGCACAGTAGGAAGCCACACTGTTATGCAGAATTTAATCATAAATGTTGCAAAGGGAAGCCTGCACTTGAAAAGCCATCTCTGCATCATTTTCCAGTGTCTTGCAATACATCACTAGCAGTCGGAAATCATGTTCATATTACCTCACCTGAGTTTATTTATATAACATTAATCTCATTCTTCCCTCTTCTCTCTTTCAAGCATCAGGGAGGTTTTCCACCCCTTCTCATGCAAACCCAATGTTCTTGGTGGCCAAGGGAAGCAGAGGAGTTCATCATCCTTCAAAGCATTGAAGACTGCTCGGCATACATGTTCTGTTTGAACCTTGTCCTTTCTGAGCCCATGTAAGCATTATTCATGTCTAACCCTTTTTGGGTTAGTCAGTCTGTTCCTCTTTGTACACAAAGTGTTTCAAATAAATTTTTGGACACTGACAGAAAATATCTTTGGAAGATGTATCTCACCCAACACAGACACATACCAGTTAAACACCCCCATCTCAGGTAGCACCACATGATCCCCTTTTTTAACTGATGATGAGAAATTCATGTTTTTACACATCTCTTTTGGATTGTCTGACTCATGACTTAGGAGTAATGTTTCTCTCTACTATCTAGAGAAAGCTGAGGCTCACACATTCAGGTATAGACACTGGAGAAAGTTAGTGCCTCACGAGGTTAATTACAGCCTTTCTGTCTCCCTTAAACTGGAAATTCTGATCAGCATGAGAGGAAGCTTCTCTAACAGAATAACATTTCTCATAATTGATATGTTCTCATTGAAAATTTTGGTTTGACAAATGTGTATTTTTGGTGTATTATCCTGTAATGAGAAAATACCAGTTGTGTTTACTTCTGCACGTTGTTGAAGTAGAGCTTAAAATCCATTTTTGAAAATAATCCTTGTAGAAAATTACACTGTGCATCTATGAAAAAAATATTTTCATGTTTATAACCATAAAACTACCAAGTTATTAAAGGAACCTACTCAAGAAATCCTAAGCCAAGTTAGAACAAAATACAGTCAGTTGTTTTAAAATTATTCCCATGAAAGATTTCTGATCAGTAGCCAGGCTGAAGAATGTAGATCGGTTTTGGTCTAAAGTCATAAGCATCTAAACCAATTTTACTCATATCTTCACTCCTCCCCAGAACTGCTGCTGAGCTGTAAATAAGACTGGAAAATTCCAGCTCACAATTCAATTTTCAAAACAGTACAAATGACTGACTGGAAATAAAGGCATAGAAAGCAGGGAAAAAAAAGAACAAAAGTCACATTTTATCTTTAAATGTACCTTTTATAAATTCTATCATTAAAATAGCCCTCATTAAATGATTAATTCATCTATAATTTTAAGAATAATACATCTCATTGCCTAAATTTCAGTTTAAATACTGAAGTATACTGTTTACATGCCAGACCATAATGCTCTCATACTGAAAAAGATGTAGGAGGTGGAAGGTTTTAACATTATTGTGTGGTGCCTCACTGATTTTTTCCATGAAAATATTTGACTAAACAGTGTAGGCATTGATATAGTAAATTAAAACCTAAAATTGGAAGGAATAATGCTGCTTTAATTGCTTGACAGGACTGAGATTATTTCTCACATTCTTTCCCGCACAGCTGAATATAACCTTCCTAAAGAGAAAATATAATCACTGCTGAATGGAGTGAACTGCACTAATATATTGAACTCTAGGAAGCCCCTAAATAATGTGGTATAAAGTATTAGCATTTTTCACTCCTTTGAAGATCGAAGACAGGGGGCTGGCTCTTGTATGATGTTAGATTCATAAGCTGTAACTAGGTGAGTGCTGAGCTGACATTGCAGGACTAAGTCTTACAGGAGTATAAATCTCAGAATTAAAAGAAAGGCACAGGAACAGGGATTTTTTTGAGGGTGTATGTGTCCTTCTCCTGACATACCACATCCTGTGAAATAATGTCCAGGTGCAGCTTGCCTTTTATAACCTTGTAGCTGAAATGTGAAATTTCTGTTTCCATCAGCAGATATTGATGAAGCTTTAAAGAAAGAGAGCTCTAGAGGAGATCCTCATGCTCTGGCACACTATAGTTGTCTGAGAGGTTTGAGTTTGGTATTTCTTCAATGTTCAGGGATAATTCTTTGTGCTACTGAAGGAACCAGCTATGTTTAGTCCTACTGCAACTGGCTTTGAAAACTCTGTATGAAAATCAGCTGCTGGAAGGAATGTCTATGCCATGAGTGCAGAGATGGGTGAGCTGATTACAAAACCTGAGCAAATAATCTTAATCATGGATGCGATGCCCCATAAAAGCAGAAGTAGCACTTCTGGACGCAAGCTGAGGTATCTGAGATTCAGTGAAGCTCGCCGTAGAGGCTATATTGGGATAGTATTGAGATTTCTGTTCTGTGCTCTTAATGCAGTGCTACTGTGAGATTCAGAACAGTGCCAATGTAGGTGACACGAGACATGCCAGGTGGGATGCTGTGCCAGGTACTCCAAGTGTCAAAACCTCAACTCTGGCACTGCCTCTCTCAATAGCCGGGATCAAGACACTTAATATGGAAAGCCTCTCTGTCCCTGTATGAATGCAGTGAAATTTCTAGCAGTGATTAAACTCTGGAAATAACCGATAGCTAGGCACAGACGGCTCAGTAAGGATACGTGAGCAAAAAAATTAAGGCATGGCTCCAGGCACTACACACTACATAAGGGACTTTTCAACTAATATGGAAGCTTTTCTGACCTGGAAGTTGCAATGCCGAGGTGGACTACAGCCCTTTTGGGATTACAGTTTCCTCAGTCAAGAGAAGTGTTCCAGTGAGTAATTTGGATACCCAAGTAATGTTTCCCAGGCCTGCAGTATCCCCAGGGATAATGTAATGAATCCTTAGGGACGGGGAAATCATTAAAGTCCCACCTGTGTATTTCTTCAATAGAAATCTGCTGGGGGAAAATAAAAAGTACTTATTTGTTTGTTTCTGTATTTCTTCTCTCCCATCATACAGCACATAATCAGCCCCATGCAAATAAGAAATCGTAATTAAGTAGTTCTAAAAAGCCAATACCTAATCGTCTCTCTACATGTAACACAATTATTCCAGACACATGTCAGTTATTAATTTTAGAAGGTAGTCCTGACCTTCTGAAATGAGGAAAGGCAGCTTTCATCCACATTTTCTTCCTCCCTCTGCTCCCTTTGATTGTTATGAGCAAATAGTCATCGTAGAGAACACCTGTGCTCAGCAGGTGCATGGAGCTTCCCTGTGGTACCTAAGCCTTTAAGGGGCTGTAGCATCTCTACCAGTGTGCTCAGAACAGATTGCTCCAGTAATTGACACAGAAACATGGACTGCTGCATGGGGCAAGATGATATGGGGAGTAGATGGAGTTAGACGTGTTTTTCTTAGGGCTGTAAGAAGCTGCTAATCGAAGAATAGAATTCAAGTGAACAACCCACCAGGCTTACTAGGAAAAGTTTGTAGATTCAGTGTTTCTCAGGTGGCAAGGAACACTAAAATCTATAACTTTATGGAGTAGGTTTGCTAAGAAAATGGTATCTCTGAGTGCAAAAACTGGAATATTCAGGAAGTCCAGTTCTCCTCTCTGTTATGTTCTCTGCTCTGCCATTTCACCTTGTTAACTCCAGTAATTTCCTAAAATGTCCTCTGTGTCATATTTACAGATATGTTAGAATCATACAATCATGGAATTGTTAGGGTTGGAAGGGACCTTTAAGGGTCATCTTGTCCAGCCTCCCTGCAAGGAGCAGGGACAGTGTTCTTCACCTTGGCTTCCTCATGAGTGTTGGGTACCCTGTCACAGAGTAAAAAAAGTGATGAGTGTCAACCATAGCTTCCATGTTTTTCTTCTACATCACAATCCTGTCCTGTGTTTCACTTGGGACGCAGGTATCACATATGTGCTCGTTTTTTTGCAACCCTTAGTCACTGAAAGCTTATGACGGAAAAACCCATACAGTCAGAAAAGTCGTCAACTTTTGAGCCCATGTTTAGGCAACTGAATCCAGCCTTTCACCAGCAGAGCCCAGAGACCGTGGTTCAGCTGCTAGGCACCTACTTCAGGAGAGCTGAAAATCAGTCTGGTTACCCTCAACCGTAACGACTGCGGGGCTCAAAACCACCTGGCTCACGAGTAGAAGCTTGCATGTAGAGGATTAAATTTAGATGTCTTAACTTTGGCCTGAATTCCTCCAATGAGTTGCTTAGGGAACATATTTTAAACATAAAGATTTTTTTTCTGTTTTGGTGCTTATTCTCCTTTGGGGAAGGAAGTGGGGTGCTGGGTCTTAAATACTTTACCAAAGACCACCCAAGAAAGGCTGTCATGGCAGAGAACTGAACCCAAATGACCCATGCTTCAGCTATCAACATGATTACAGAACTTCCTGAGTGTATCATAGTCCACTGTGAGATAAATAGTCCTCTTTCTACCATTAACTGAAAAAAAACCAACCCTACATATACATGAAACACAGAATCAGACAAGGGCAACTTGTGTGGCACTTCAGAGAGTAGTAAACAACCTCCTCTTTCCTCAGCAAGTGTGACTGACTTGACCATTTCCAGAAAGAAGGATTGACTTAATTTGGAGCAACTTTCTTGACATTACAAGTATCCACATGTGAACCAAAGAAAAGCCAGGGAAAATGTAATTTTGTTTTATACATACATACAAGGAAATACAGGTGCATTCAAGCCTGACTTCAAACTTCAGGCAAGTCCTTCTCTAATTTCAGTTCAAGTCTTTGCTTGTTACAGGAATTTTGCGTGAATGGACACTGCTCATCAGTGTCATGAATACGATTGAATTCAGGCCGACCGCTGCACTTTGAATTAGTATTCAAGTTCTTCGCCTCCACTGAGAACTCAACCATAAATTCTCAATTAAGGCCTGGCTGAGGCTCAGTGAAGCATGAGTGGAGATTTTATTATGTAAATAAGATAGCAGTAAACTCATTTAACAAAACTTCAACAGTAATTGAGCAGCAACTAGCTCATATTGCATCTTTCGCTTCATCTTGTACTTGATTAAATTGACAAGAGCTTGGCTGCATTCCCCCTTTATTTTGTCAAGTCCTTACTTGTCCAGTATCACTTGAGGCCTGACAATTGTTTCCGATGGAAACCTGTGTCCAACTAATTGTATGTTTTTATCTAGGTCCTTATTGAACAGCTACTAATCGTGAGGTGCAATTGCACTAGGTGATGAAGGCTCAGATCCAAAGACATTATTTTGCAGAAATAGATAAATACCTGTTTTAAAATGCTGTCATGATATTAAGAAGGATGCTACCAGCCACCGGGGTTTGTTCTTGTTTTTTCAGATGAATATTTCTGTTTTCTTTGGAGTGTTGAGTCAGATGTCTAACTAGTGCAAGTCATCATTATACTACTGATGTAAGTGTATCTACAACAGAATTGATGTCCATTCCCATGTCCTGTCTGTCCTACAGATTTTAATGAAGAGTGCTAGTAGGGTGTTGTGTAAAAGCAATTAAACTCTGTATGTATGTATGGTTTTGTGCTCATGTGTGTGTTTTCACTGCATAATACTGTGCACCTGTATAAAAAAGTCTTTTGTAAAGCAAAAAACAGTTACATTTGTGACACAGCATATATAGCATATTCTGATACTCAAATTTATTACAAAAGTCACAAAATCTCCAACTGGTGTCTACGCATTGTTATAGTCCAGTCTAGTTTTCATGTTAATACTTTGAATCAGCTTGTGAAACTGATACTGAGGGAGAGCTAAGAACAGGGCTAGGGAGACAAGAAAAGAAAAGAATAAAGCTTCTTAGCTGAAATAGCTAAAAAAAATAAACAATAGTTTGAACTTATGCAAACATAGTGTCTCTTTTAGTGAATTCATCCGGTTTTAAAAGTACCTAAATGGTATGCTCTCTAAAATAATTTGTAATGGAAAGTGTAATAGGTTTTAACAGCTGGACTAAATTATTCAGTTCAAAAGAATGTGTGTGTGAGAGCAAGAAATAATGTAACACTATTTATATACCCCAGCAAAGGCTTGATGCTTGCACTGAGCATCCAAGTTATCTAAACTACATAGGTTGGCAAACGGCATTCTTATACTTTAAAAAAATATATCTGACCATCACCCTGGAGGAATTTAAGGATCTGTTTACATTATTTCTTTAGACAGTCATACTACAATCACACACAAATCTACCAATTTGCAAAAAGCTGAGGAAGTAAAAGAGGATTTACCAAATTAGGGTCTATATCAAGAATTAATGACATTATTTGAATATTTTCCTACAAAGAGAGTTCTCTGCAGATTTTGAAGGGATTTTTTTTTTACTTAATTGAAAATCAATAATTCCTTTTTGTGATGAGACACTGACCTCTAATCCATCGCTATCTATCAGTTTTTAGACTCAGCAATGCTCGATAAGGCATATGAATTAAAATATGTCTCTTCTCTCACTACAGATGGAAAATGAATTTAAACCATATTACATCAAGAAAGGAAACATAACCTATAACTAGGTTTGGGTTACATCTCCTTTTGTAAGAATATTTCAGTTACTAGTAGAAATGTTTTTAAATTTGGCTGTTCAAGATGACATTTTCTATGCTGGTATCTGCTTCTGGATGCTTTTTGTAGTTATAACCAACTTTATTCAGCTGTTTCCAAGAATGAAACTAGAAAAAAAAATCTTGTTTTCTCTTCATATTAAAATTCCCTTAACCTTTGAGAAGATCCAGTGGATCTTCCTGCTCTGTGGAGCAGGAATTAGAGACTTGGCAAGGAAGTAGGCTATTATATCAGCCCTTTTACTGTCCTCATGTTCACCTTGATAAGGAATAATATTAGTCAGCAAATCCTTATTGATGATTCACATCCAGCACTACTGTACTTTGTCTATTCAGAGGAAGGGCTGCAAGGAAGAAGCTGGTTTTTCCATGCAATTTTTCAGAGCATGAAGTCTGTCTCTCTCAACCCACCAATATGGTTCCCTGCAGATATTGAGATCAGTGATGTGAATGCAAAGAGGGAGGAGAACTGACGAAGAAGGATAATATTAAGCAAGGAGACTGTGCAGAGAAGTGCAGTAACAGGAGCTAGGAGACAAAATAACTGTGACAAAGAGTTGGTGGAGCAGAGTTACAGTCTGCAGCTGACTGAGAAAGAGTATTGGGGAATGACACAGGGATGAGGTGGACTGGGAATTAATGAGGTGGCAGGATCAGGGCAATCTGTGTAACCATGAAAAAAGAATCAGGTGCATAACGAGTAATCAATCTGATTAACTGGAGTCTCTCTGTCAAAAACATGACTAGAGAGTTGGAAGGTGGAACCCTACATGAAGGACAACAAATGGAATGAGTACCAAGGGGAAATGTGAAAGAGCTCAGATGCAGTAGCTGGGAGAAGATTGGGTGGAATGAACAGAGAGGGGCAGGGTAAGGAAGGTGGGAGCAGATAGGGAGATAGGTAGGGGGAACTTGGGCAGGAAATCAATCCAAAATGGGGTCATGGTTAAAGCAAATATTTTATTATCAGCTTTTATTAAACATATAAAATATTTTCAGGTAGATAATATCTTTACAAATATTTACAGCCTAAAAAGATAATTGTTCTTTAATATTTTTTGAGGGCAGAGGGAGCAGGTAGAGAAAACCTGTACAACTAGTTCATTCATCTTGATCAACTATTCCAGCATTATTGCACAGAAGTATATTCTGTTGCTTATATCCAGAGTCCTTAAAGGGAACATACAAGAGTCTCCAATAATAAGCCTTATATAAATGAGTTTCTATGCTACTGTGAGCTGTAGGAGTTGTGTGTTGCTTCTACACTTACCATAGGGAATATAGTATGGGGGAGCAAAAAAGCTGGAGCACAGCAAGGCCTCATAGCTTTCTGATTATTTGTGCTTCAGGGAGTGCAGGAAAAAGAGAATAAATCGTCAGAAGCCTTTAGGCATGCCAGCCTCTATAAGTATGCCAGCATGTGCTAGGGGAGGCTATGTGGCTGTGCTGTCAGATATTTTGCCCTCAGCTGACCCATGGGGTGGTCATTCTGTTCTTAAATTCCACCTCCTGGAAAATCTATCCCTAAAAGGAAAAATCAAGCAGTGAAATCACTGCAGAGTTCCCAGTGCCCTGAGTTATGCCATCAACGTTAAAAATTTTTTTTTTTTTTTAAATCAATTTTTCCCTCATTCAAATACACTGTTTATTTCTTTACTGTAATCCACAGAGTATGTTTAATGGACAAAGAACTGGACACCAGCTCTCCTCCTGAAAGTAACCCATAGGCTTTAGACTCAGTTTGCCTGCTTTTTCTCTCACTCTCTAAATTATTATTGTAATGATGTCATTGTTCTAGCACAAAGGATTGGGAGCACTCTCTTCCATCCAGACTGGTCTCAAAGTCAGCTTGATCTTTTTGAAGATATGATTTTGAGTTCCATGAGACAGGCATGGGCAGGTCGAGATTAGGGTTCATGGGCTGCTAGCTGAGTGTTCAAAGCACTGAAATGCTGAAATCACTGGTTGGAAGAAAAGAAGATCGAGAGGAAACCTCATTGCTCTCTACAGCTGATCTCTTCTCCCTGGTATCCAGTCATAGGATGCATGGGAATGGTTCAAAGCAGTGTCAGGGGAGGTTCAGATTTGATGTTAGGAAACATTTCCTTACAGAGAGGGTGGTCAAACACTGGAACAGGCTTCCTAGAGAGGTGATCAATGTACCAGGCCTATCGGTGTTCAAGAGGAATTTGGACAATGCACTTAAAAATGTGCTTTAACATTTGATCAGCCCTGAAGTGGTCAAGCAGTTGGACTAGATGACTGTTGTAAGTTCCTTCCAACTGGAACTATTCTATTCTATTCTATACTAAAGAGTCATGGTCATGCCAACAGCATTATTTACTTTTTTTGCAGCCCCTATGTTTTCTGCAGGAGCCTCTATCATGTATGTCTGGAGAAAGACTTCTGGTAAGGTAAGTGAAAGGACAGTTAGGGGTAGCCCAACATCTGTCAGGATTTATTGTGAACTGTATGCTTAGCTGCTCCAGACTGTCAAGGTATCCACAGAATTTCAAGCCGTTGTTAGGCTCTATCGATTTCAGTTGTTTCTGTATATAGAAGACAGATGAGTTGTCGTTCTGAAGATTTGGGATTTAGTTGCCTTATGTTGCACTTTTGTTGATTTAACCAAACTGCCTTGCTGAAAATTGTAAAATTTCACTTGAGTAGTGTATTCTGGCTAAATCTACACTCATATTTCAAATTAGTCCATACATCATCTATTATTAGCTCCAGGACCAGGAACTACATCTCCCTTTCTGTGTCATCACTTGGCAGCTGCCCCAGAGCCATCCCCAGTTGATGGCAGGTAATGTGTAGCTGAAACACACCCAAATTCTCTGCACCATATAAAGATAAGCCTTTTGTCTGTAGACCGAATTCTCTTTACAAGATGGTTTCCACATGCGCATATTTGGATACTGGTTCAATTCCTTGGGCTTCCTGTAAAAAGAGAAGATAAAGCCACTGGGAAGTGAAACTGTGCTGCACAGTGAGCAGTGGGTTTTGTACCCAGATGTTCAGCTGATCTTTCTGGATCCTGTTCTGCTTGGATGGCTGGGTGTGGCTGTATGCATGTTTTTGAGGGCAGACGATGTTAAGATCAGAATTACCATTAGATATAGAAACAGATCAGATGCTTGCTTCTGACCTATGTTTTATGAATTTAAAGATAAAAAACACACACACAAAAAACCTGTAAAACCAACACTAAAACACAAAAAACAGTACTCTGACTAGCTACGCTGCTTGTGGGGCTGATGCAAGTGGACCATGGTATACAAGCTGCTCATGCACTTGCCAGAAGAAGTCCAAGTTACGAACAAAAAGCACAGACGTCTGACTTAGATAAGAACTGATTTAATATTTTTCTGCCATACTTGTGATATTAACCCATATGTGATGGGTTAAGCACAACTTTTTAAAGGGCAAGGATTGGGGGGATCGGGGCCGGGGGGGGCTGCAGCAGACTAGCTCAAACTGAAAATCCTGAGTTCAAGATAAAGCCAAATGAGACTAAACTGAAAGACACAAGGATAAAAAGAACATGGTATTATTAATGCCTATCACTCTTTAGGTCCATACAGTTCAATGACAGTTTCAAAAGGATGTACTGATAAAGGATTTCCTGGCAGTTTGACACAGTATGTGGTGGTTCCAGTAAGCCTCTTGCTGAACAAAGAACACCGGGGAACTTCTGAAGCCTGAATGGATGACTGACAGTGCTGAGCCTGAGAGGGAAGCACTTTATCCAGGCTTTTGTCATTTTTTTCAACTAACTGCACTAATACTCAAGCTGCTGTGTAAGTTACTGCCTTGTTAGTAAGAGCATGAAGCAAAGACTTAATTGTTTGCAAAGTTTGTGATGTTTTCTTCTCAGGTCTCAGGATACCCAGAAGTCTGTTTTCAGGACTATTGGAATTTGAGCAAAGACAGCTGTGCTTTTTGGGCTGTATTCAATACATCTGGGATCTGGAGATTCTCCATCCCTCTCTCTGTGCCCACCACTCACCCCAGAAGTGTGGTGGGGTTCAGAATTAAAAAAAAAAAAACAGCTGCTAGCTACAAATTTTTCAAACATTATTTTTCTTCTTGCACTGGATCACACTAAAATCTGTGACACTTGAAGTCTAGAGAGTGATGCAGCAGATCAGGCCTCTCTCCAGCTTTGCCAAGTCTTACATAAATGAGCCTAGATATTCCTTTTCTCTGGCAGTGTCCCCTGAGCTTGTGTCTCCCTTCCCCTGCAGCTGGAGTCTCCCCGCAAAAATCAACCTCGCAGCACTGAGAAGTGCTGATCCAGTGCGATTTGGGAGACGAAAAGATAACCTGACGTGAAAAATTTCTGATTGCCTCAGGGGAGTTGAAGGAGGATATGAATGTTCCCTCTGCGGGAGGCTTGGACATCCTAGCAAAAGACAGAAAGAGAGAAAGGGAGGATAATTAAAACAGTTTCTCTGCAGATTCACTGAATCATGACAATTCAGAACTAGAGACACTGTAGGAGAGACAAGAAGATTTACTGGATCAAGGAGCTGCTTATAAAGGAGGAACAAATTAAGAGTATTTAGCATGAAAATTAACACTGGAAGCTAAGCTTAATACTGACCCAGATACAGAGAGAAAGCTACTCCCTGAGTAAAATAAAATCATTCTTGGCAGGATGAGATTCTTTAACTCTAGTCATTTGGATTTAGTTAAGGAGTAATGATATTTGAAGAGCACGCAGGAGGGGCAGAACCAGGACCTAATCAGATATGAACACAATAAACAGGAAAAGAAGTGTAGATCACGCAGTATTACCACAGGAAGACAGAAAACCAGCATGGCCAGGCCGAGAGAAGGCCTGCAGGTGCATCAAGCACTGCAAGCAAGCCTGATGTACTGGCTTGGGCTCAGAGCCATAGTGATGCGGTCAGGCAACTTTCAGAGTGTGTTTGCCAGCTCAGCAGCATCAAACGAGTGATTCAGAACCTGACAGAACTCTCTCATGGAGACATACCCATTTCTTCTGCAGGAGCCATGGTGGAGTCTGGCTCTCACCAGTACACTGTTGGATCACAACTCATTGCATTGCAGTCACAGATGCTGTAATGGGATATACGGCATACCAGAAATCAACTGTGAGAGATAATTACTGATTTTTCCCCAGTATAACCTCTCACACCACCATAGCTGTATGATTACAGTATGTGATACACTTGCCAAAACAAAAAGCCCAGCCACAACCTAGGAATGGTGGACACAAAAGGAGAGCATGGCAAGTGCCTTTGGGGGATTTTTAGAGCTGCCATTACCAGTGTAATGCCCTTGACAGATCCCCCTGTCTTGTTGCTATCTCATAGGTATGGATGTTATCCTGCCTGTTACACTGTAACAAGCCCAAATTTGTGCTAATTGAATGGTGATACTCATCACTGGTCTGATCTGCATTTATAGACAAATTATCTTGGAAAAATGCTCAGCCCCAGGAGCCACGTCAAATACATCCTTTGAAGCTGATAGAAAATAATCATCTCAGATTCGTGGTGAATTTGAAAAAAGCAAAGATAGGAATCAATTTATTCTTTAGTGCTTTAAGCAAATTTATTTCATTACAATCAATCCTGTCTGTAGTTTACAGAACTTTGACCAAGCTAAATGCTGTCTTTATCGTTACTATGTCTTAAAATGTATTGAATGAGCTGTCTGGTACCCAACATTTTCTACTACTTGCTTTCATATACTCAAAATTTCCAGTCCCACCTGTTAAGACACTGTCTGGCTGTCAAAAAAAAGAAAAAGGCAAGTAATCACTGCTTTAGAATAGTGGTCAAAGGATCAAATGTTTTAAACCTTCAAGCACATAAAGTTTTACTTGGTCTGCAAATTCTCAATATCATAGAATCATAGAATGGTTAGGGTTGGAAGGGACCTTCAAAGGTCATCTAGTCCAACCCCCCTGCAAGGAGCAGGGACATCCCCCACTAGATCAGGTCGCTCAGAG
>JAAGAY010006901.1:0-11170 GCA_011801015.1 Ardeotis arabs | reverse complement strand
CTCTGCTCCTCCGTGGACCTCCATGGGCTGCAGGGGGACAACCCGCTCCACCATGGTCATCACCACAGGCTGCAGGGGAATCTTGGCCAGGAGCCACATTACTCCTCCCCCTCCTTCTGAACTGACCTTGGCGTCTGCAGCTGTTCCTCTCACAAGAAAAGTTCTTCACAACAGGCCGGGAGAAGCCTCTCAGGATCTCTTCACATCATCCATCTCATCTCCTCTCCACCTCTTGCAGCCAGGCCGAGCTGAGTTAGGCCCAGTCGGCCGCCTGGCGAGAGGCCAGAGGGTGAGGCCTGCAAGGCCCACGAGGCCTGTGCCTCCCCCTCTGGGCCTCTGGCCCCGCTCAGCTTCTTCACATCTTGTCTTCCTTTTTTTTTTCTGTTTTCCCCTTCTTAAATACGTTATTGCAGAGGCGTTATCATGGGACATTCTGCTACCAATCGGCTCGACCTTGGCCAGCAGCAGGTCCACCCTAGGCCCGGCCGAGTCCACTGAACAAAGGGGAGCAACTTCTAGCAGTTTCCTACAGAAGCTTCCACCTTAGGCCCCCCTCACTAAACAAAACGACAACACAAGCACAGCAAGATCTAATCAAAGATGATTAGTTTGATACTTGGAAAGGAACTGTGAAAGTGAAATAAAAAAAAAAATGCAGTGGAATGAGATTCCTAGTACAGCCCACCTATTGGATAGGCTGACATCTTCGTATGGCCAAGAATTGCCCCTCAATTTAAGAGTTCATCAGGAATCATTTCAAAGAGGCAAAGGTGGAATTTGGACTTTCTTCCACATGAAAAAGTGGTGCCTCTGACAGCAACTGCTGACTAAATCACTCTATAACCTTGAAATATTTAAAGTGTAGTCCCTTTGTAAAGGTGATGGTGAATCTGTTGGGAAGAAAGGGACAAAGATGTGTCAGAGAATGTTGAGAGTTGTGGAAGGGACTATGTACACCCTTCAAAGCACCACCATGAAACCCCTTGTGCTGAGAAGCAGTTGCTGATCCAGTCCTTGCTGCTTGGATTTTTGTCTAACTGAATGGTTCCTTTCCTCTTATCTGTATTACCTCCTCACAGATTCAGCAGTCCAGGGAGCACTGAAGGTGCAGCGAGAGAGAGAGGAAATACAGGTAGGAATGGAGGAGACAGTACAGAATTCTAAGGCTCAACACAATAAAGGAATAGGATCTAGGGGAAAAGAAGCAAGAAAAATATACACATGATAGGGAGAAATTAAAAGAAAAAGTACATACACAGGGACTATGGATCAAGAAGATATTCCAGAATTTTTAAATAGAAATAGATATAGAACTCTTTGTTAAAACAAAAATATTACAAGGTCGAACCCCAGAAGGACAATGCAAAATTTGAGATTGTCCTGTAATTTGAATTGGTTCTGTTCATACAAGTACAAAAACAAGCCATACCTTCATCTTTTAATTTTTAAATACAATTTTTGCTTGAGGTTTTGTGGTTTTGTTTTTTTTTTTTTCCTCTGTAATAGTTGTGCTGGCAAGTGGAAGATTTAAGAAGACAAAATTTGTAGGTCCTTTACACCACATGTACAGAATGAGAAAGAGAATTGGTGTGGAAGGAAAATCCTCTCTGTATATTAGGTCCATACTAATTACCTTGCTCTAGGTCCTCACACTATTTGCTGCTTCTCCTTCGCAGACCCACATCTCCTATGTCAGTCTCTTCAGCTTTGCTCTTTATCCTGCAAAAGAGGACAGGCAATTTTTTTTCTTGTTCTCCTTACCACCTGTGTGTCAATCATCAGTCTAGAAGAGATACTCTTCCTATTCTTTCCTTGCTTCTCACACTGAAGCTACCCTACCTGCTGTAAAAAGGAACTGCAAAGACCGACCAGTCTAGTTACTGCAGGCTCATGATCCATGTGTGCTTAATTCCTTTATAAGAGGAGGATGCGTGCACACTGGATCTAACAAAGCTGTTTGGATCTGGAGCATCCCAACTACAGATAGATTCTGAATAATTAATCTCCCAAACTCCAAATCTCAACATGACTCATTTGAAATTTTCATAGGCTGAAATCTTGGCTAAGTTTTCATTGAATTTTACAGCAACAGTAGAAAATAGTTATTCAAATAATCCTTTATCACAATTTCACAAGTCCTGTTATCATAGATCCAAAGAGATCATGAAGTCTCAGACCATTGCTTCAAGTTAATATTTACTTCCTTTCTGGGACATTCTTATTTCCAAATCTACTTTATTATTACTCTAGGCACCTCACATTATGTCATAGCTTGAAGAGTGAAAGCCAATATGCTGCCATGAGTGAAAGTGTAAATGCATTTATTTTACTGAAATGTGAATCTCAAGAAATTAGCTTTTATATTTGGAAAGAGGTATCAATGAAATAATTATGTACCTTTTCCATCTATGTCTTGCTGCTGCTTGGCTTCAGAATTATTCAGTACTCCGTGTTATTAGCAGACTCTCAAATCCAGACAGCTTCTGTGATAATTTACTGGAACTGAAAACTAATCCTAAGGATATGTCTACATTAGTTTTATAGTAGCTCTGATCAGGGGTTTGCTTTTCAGGCAAATTCTCTACTCATCAAATTTACCACACTTTCTTTTCCGTGACAATCTCAGACCACACAAACTGAAATGGAAGATGCACTCTAGAAAAGCACTCCACCATTGCACTCAGTAAGCACTGAGGAACTGAGCATAGTCAATGAATTCTCAAAATATCCTGTAATGTTATTACTATTTTTTTCTATATTAAAAGGAGAAGAAATTAGGACACATCTGGAACAGAAGTTTGATTCAAAGCTACCAAGGAATTAGTATTAAAAAGAAGTAAAAATCAAGGTTTTTCTGACCTCAGACTTATTCTTTTAGTCTGGTTTTTTTTTTCCCATACTTATATAGGCAACCGAAAATACATTCAAGTTTGCTTATGTAAGTGAACACGACTGGCAGTGGGATGTGCACAATTAGTTTCTTCATAAATATTGCTATAATGGTAGGGAACCACAGAACATGGAATACGTTATAAGAGTAGGCAGAAGCAGCTGGGGTCCTGTCAGGGTAAAGGAGCCGCTGAGGACATGGGAGTGACACAGTGCACTGTGAGGGGCATAGGATATAAAAAGAATCTGAGATTATTACAATAACCACTGTAAGAGATAGGTATCCCCTAGGCAATCCCTGGGTATCTGTAGGAATAGTCACAGAGGCTGTAGGAGACAGAAGACATTTTTATATGAGCCAAACCAGGCTTCATCAATGTGAATTCTGACAGTATAATTGAGTTTATTTCTTATTAAAGAAGGGGGACAGGGATGGGAAAGGGGAGAGCCTCTGGCCTTTTTCTGGAAGGGGAACTTTATTTTCATAATTCACTTTCGGGATGCTCAAACCATATCAAGCTATGTTCCTTAATCATTGTTAAGCACATTTTTTTTCTGTTTCTTGACAGGTAAAGAAATAGAATTAACTCTAGTGAAGAATATTTATATTTCACATGGTGTAGGTTTTTTTTTTATTATTATTTCTATTTATTCTTTGCACTTCTTTTTAACCTTTTTTTTTCTTATGAGCTGTCTCGAAAGCAGTAATTCATTGTCTTGGGGCCTTAGCTTTTATACTCTCTATTGAATGTAAAAACTACTAGATTCCCCCCCAAAACACAAATCTATTTAATAATACTTATCTTCAGCGCTATAGTATGGTAGGTGTGATTCAACAATTAATGTTTTGTACTTTAATCAATGTCATACTACTATGTAATTATATTGGATTGAAAAGAAATGTTTAGTTTTATGTGAAATTTTACTTTGATAAATGGTCTGCACAGATTTGGAGAATTTTACAGCCTTCAAGTTTCACAACATTTCTGGGCATACCTGTCTATTATGTCTTGAGCAGTACAAAGTGTTTATTCTATAGATTACATAAAAATGTTTAAAGGATCTACAAGGAATTTTAATTTACTGTTTTATCCTCTGCCCAACAGGAAAACTGCAGGAAGCTTATAAGGTAGAAGCGGGTCTGTTTGTAGGAGCGCGAGTCTCTGGCAAACAGCTCACTGCAGCTCTAGTTTAATCAGCTCATTCTTTGGCATTTACTTGCCGCTTTCTTGCCTGAAGGGCAAACACTATCCTAATGAAGCACACAAGGACAAATGACTTTTCCAGGCTGTGATTAATTTTCACAAGCTGACTTTAATCACTGGTTAATTAATAGAAGATTTGTTGATTTAGAAAAAAGCGCAGTCATTATAAGCAGTATTATATCGATTTGTTTTTCATGAATGTAACGCAGTAACAAGCTTTTATTTAGAAACTAACTTAATGTGTTGAGATTCCATAGTACAAAGAATGATAGTGTACTAGAAAAGAGTACAGATCCTGTATAGCATGTTGTGTTTGCCTGCTTGACTGGGTCTTTCTAAAAGCAGAAACAGGTATCACTACAACTCTAGCTAAAATCTACCTGTCACCACCTCCCCACTTCCACTTGACGAAGAGGACTTTTTGCAATATTCACATAAATATTTTTATCTTTAAAAATAAATGGTTAATAGTAGAATTTGACTTATATGACAGATACTGCAAAGATCATATAGTCCCTACCACGGTGTATTTTCTACATAATGTTTTTATATCATTATGCCAGCAGCTGGAAATTGTTTAAGACAAAATTTCACAGGAAGTTTTTAATAACATAGGTTAAACTATTTATTTCTGCATGATATTCTGACAAAAATCATAATATGAATTCTATAAAATACATGCTAATGGGTTTAGATCTGCTTGATGAGGCACCCCATAATGATGTAGGAGAGAAAGCCATAGCAAGAATCTGTGACTAGAGTCTAAAGGCAAACAAATTTAGATTAAAAGCAAAATACAAATTTTTAAGAGCTATGGGACAATCAGTTTAGGAAATTGGATGATCTGTCATTCAGTTCCTTTAATGGAAAATAGTCGCCATTCTGGAATATTTACAAACACAACTTTGGGAACTCCATATGAGAACAAGGTGGGGAGCGTACTGGCAATATGGCTTACAATAGATCAGAAGAGAGGGACTTACGATCTCTTCTGGACATGAAATCCTAAGGCCCATTGAAGTTGCCTGACAGGTGACACCAGACTTTCTTATCAAACTTCAGTACTTACTATAATCAAATGAGCATTGTTTATGATACAGATATATTTTGTGATAGTTTAGAATATATTAGACTGCTCTAGTTATTATTATGTTCATCCCTTCTTTTCTGCATAGTACAAATTTCAACTGTCATTGATAAAATCATATGGTACATATAGCACTGTAACTGGAATTTGTTCTCAAAATAACATTTTTCTTTTGCCTCTTACAAATGAATATCCTCCTTCCACTTACACAGAGTGGAGGAATTGTACAATTACAAGATTTTTACCTACACAGCAGCTCACGGGGTTTTTTTTTTCTTTTTTTTTTGTAAGAAAGATGTATAATTCACTGATGTTTGGTGTACACGAAGTCCCATTCATTTTATAGCACCCCTGAAAGTGTCACATTGTATAAGCTGACTTCTTCATGAAAAACAATTGTCTAGAGTCAATGTTTGCATGATGAAACCTGGGATTATTTGAGACAAATTTGACTTTAGTGTTTGCCTCTTTAGTCAAAGGGGATAATGCCCACTTAGTGCCATTATACCTGTGATTCTTCTCCATAACACTTTTCTACCAATGGCAGCAGCAGGAGGCTAAAAATGTAGTTTAACACATACTCTGTGATAGCAAGTTTGAATAGCTTTTGTTGAGAGGGAACATTACACCTCCACTGGGCACTATGCACAACTCCATTATATAATTAAGCATCAATTAAAATGCTATTAAAATAAAATGTTATCCTGTTGTCTTTTCAATGATGTTATCTTGGCACTTCATCTGCCTAATGTCATCAGTTAACACACTAGATCCAGTGCTACTAAGGTTAATGTGCAACATGTTTATACTGTACATTAGCGTATCATAACATATGTCAAACATGAAACCTGATCATAATAATGATGATGGACTCACAAAGGAATATACAAAGAATAAGGAAAATATGTGAACTGAATCCTATCTGAAAGATTGAGTTGGCTTTCAGTTAGGTGCTTGGTGATTTCAACATCTCAAAATAACAAGGTAAATAAAACTGAAAACACAATGAAGCTTGAAGAGGTCTATGTTTTTCTGTTGTCATATCTCTACATGTTCAGGGCCTAATTTTGTCCTACAGTCTTCAACCACACCTCTAAAAGCCAATGGTCAGCATTTCATTACAGTCTTCCATGATAACTCACTGTAAAGACTTTTTTCATCACAATGGACAGCAAAAATTACGAGTGACATCCATATGTGCCTCAGAATGTGCAATATACAGCCTAGCTAATGGTCAGCCTACATTTTTTGCATGACCTCAGAAGTATTCTGGACTTACTGAGTTAACAGTCTGATTCAAATAATGTCAGAATAACTAAGAACATCACAGACAAAATTCCCTATTTTCTTTTTTCAAGATCACTTACAGCTGAGATAAAGAACTGCACTAAAAAGGCACGTGCAAGCTTAAAGTCACTGTCACTTCTTCTATTTATGTACATGACACATTGAAAAATAACTTGCTGTCTTACAGCAAGTAAAAAATATTTTTTTACGTATTTTTTCCAACAGCTATCATCAATCAAAACATAGATTTTTAGTCAAAAGATTAGCGTCTTGATACATTTGAATTTTCTGTATTGTATTGAAATCTTTCAGTATGAAATGGATACTTCAGCATACTCTTCAGATAAGAACAATGTGAAAAATATCATGCAAACTGCTAGCTAAACTAATGTTTAAATACCATAGATACAGTAACAATGTTTAACTAGGTAAGAGCTAAATTTATATATTTATTTACTTTTAAATTACTTACGTCACAAAAAGAGGTTCTTTACTGAGAGGAGTTCATGGATGAAAACCATATCCAGTAGATACAGTTACCTGAGAACAGGAGTGTCAGATTCATTTGCCATACAGCACCATCTAAGCAAATCTGCATATAGCACCATCTAAGCAAATCTGATGATTTTCTTTTTTTTCTTTTAATAAGTGACTGGAAACTTAATTTACTAGGGAATGATGACTGAAAAGTGTGGAAGAGATAATATTAGATCTGATTATGACTTTCCATTTAAATGAAACTTGAATACAATTATTTTTTTTTTTAATGCACAATAAAAGGTCTATGGCATACAAGTAGATCCAATGTCTTATAAGCTGCTAGAGATTTTGAATAATTTTGCCAAACAGAAATATAACTTCAGCAGGAATATATTTGTAACTGTCATAACTGAAATAGCCACTGGACATTTACAAAAAGCAGTGAGGTTTCATTTTGATAAAACCGTCCCACAATTACTTTTCAGAACAGAAAATTTGTGATTGTTAGTCACTACTTCTCTAAGACTTTAGATCTGTTAGCATCAATGAAGATATGCTGCTCAGGTTTCATTGTAGCTCAGAGAGTGACTCTGCTTTCTTCAGGAAAATATGATGCAATATGGATGGTTAAGAGAACAGTAATCTACTTCTAAGTTTTAACCTGCATCAAGAGATCTCTCTAGTAAAAAAAAAACCATTCCAGACATATGAGAGGAAATATGGATTTTAGGATACTGAATACTATGAAATAATCTCTTAAATTAAAGTTGATGCAGAAAAACCCTGAGAAACAATTGTAAAATATGGCAGAGAGAATTCTCCACCTGGCACATCACAGTTAGAGTGATCAGGAATTGCCTTCCATCCTCTGGCAAGTCAAGGACAAAGAAGACCTCTCAAATGCTTAGGTAATTACCATTATCTTTTTTAATACATAATCATCTGGAGTTTATGCCAGGAACCATCCATCACCCATCTGTGGCCATGCACAGAAATTATCACAGCCTAAAAGCTGGTATAATACACTACTGGCTGTGTGACAGCTGGTTGGAAGGCAGACTTCAGAAAAATCTGTGATCGGAGGATGGAATCTGGGAGTGCAACCTACAAATCTTTCCTAAGCTGTTCTAGTCATGGTAAGTCAATGAATTTACTTGTAATGAGCTGACTTTCTATCAGGAGCTTAGTATTTTGCTAAACAGTGTAACCTCTAGGAATTCCAAGTTATGACATCTCGGATCATTGATGAAATACAAGTCTAAGTACATTTTTTTGTTGTTTTTAAAGCAATATATGATTACAATTGTCATATTAATCCTATAGGCTTAAAACGTATCTTTATGTAAACCGTAACATACACTACCAATTTTATTTTTAACAAAAGAGAAGTTAGAACTGTGATTAATTCTGAATCTTTATTTTGCAAATACATCAGCAATTCTGAAGAAACGTGACACATTGAGAAAATAGCCTGATCTTTAGGTGAGCCTGTTCTGCTCAAACACAGCAACTTCAGTGAGAAAAGGGAACATTCCAGAAATGTAATCTTCACAGTTTTTATTATTTCAATGAAAAATTCGTTACTATATTTGACATTCATTATTGCTAACTTTAACCTAAACTAATCTATTCCTGGACTTCTTTCATTCAGTGGAAAAACATATGTTCCTCCATGGCAAGACAAAGTAGCAACTGAGCTTTAGGCAATCTGAAGTACATTAGTGGTGGAACACCACACACATTTATTTTTTACTTTTTCCTAAGCATCTGATACAGGTAACTTTGGGACTAGGATAGAGTTTGACTCTGGAGAGCAATTCTTACCTCTAAAATGGGCAGAAATCTAGCTATAAGTTTTTAAAATACAACATTAACTTTTGCTTCCTTTATTCCTTTTAACACTCAAGGTCATAGTACAGGACAGCTTCTTATTTAAAATGTACAATTGGGAAGGCTTATGACATTTTTGGACAGGTACATGCTGCAATATCATTAAATAATATTATCTTCTGAAGCTATTATAATTACACAAGTATGAACAATATGAAAAATCAAGGTCATATGATGCTGGCAAGAGCAAACTCTATGTTTAACATTTCATTGATGGCAAATCTCTAGGAACTTTCCATCAATAAAACATAATGCTCTTAATTATTTTCCCAATTTCAGCATAAAAATACATTAATTTAACATATTTTAGATAATAACGTATCATGCATATGTAAATTATGGTCAGGTGAAATAAATTCCAAACTCACTTTTTGACAGATTTTCTGATATCTCTGTTAAATTAACACTAAATCCCCAAAGTCCTTTCTGAAGAAAAAAAAATGTACAACAAGAAGCATACAAAAATATGATTATACCAAGATTTTGTGAGATGTCTACCTACTACCATGCAGCATTAGGTAGGATAATTTAAGTAGACTATTGCAATATTGTAATACTTAAATAGATTAATGTAAAGTTTTTACATATTCCTGATCTCTCTGTATAATTAGAACAAAGCTAAATTGCAACATTCAAAATGTAGCACGATAGTAATATTTACTTCCAACTTTCTAGATTATTATGGATACATTGTAATTAATAATAATAATAATGATTACGATTAAATAATTAACTTTAATAGGTTATGGATAATTAAGAATAATTTCATTTCATGAGTTAGTTTTGTGTATATATGCAACTGCAGATAGAAAAAAGTTCTTTATGGATTCAAAGACTTTACCTTGAATCCTAATTTCATGTCACTGGTGTGCTTTAAATCTTTCGAATCAAGGTTGAATCACTGTGCTTCACTAAATAATTTGTAAGACCCTTTGATTTTCCTATGAAGCTTTATGACAGTATTATATATAATATGGCTTGCTGTAAAATATAAATATATTAAGTTTGAAGAACCTCTCAGCTTTGAACTTCACAATCATTTAAAAATAGAATTAAAAAATATTTTAATACAACACTTCTCCTAGACTCCATTTCCCATCACTATATCACAAAAAAACTACATTCAAAGGGGAAATATATAAATTTTTTAAGTAAAAGAAATAATTATTCAAGAACTAAGTATTGAATTCTAATTCCATTTTAACAGCTTTTCTCAAACTAAATATGTGAAGTATCACTTACAATAGTATATCTTAAAAATGTGTGTTACATAATGGAGAACTCAGTTGCAAAGTATTTATCTTCTAAAGAACAACACCCATCATGACTTTGAACATTATTTTTCATTAATGGGATAGCATTATTGATAAATAATAGTTATAATAAAGATAACATTCATTTAATCATGTGGACCTACTGTTCTAGTACATTTCTAAAAATATCCTGCAATATGCTGATGTTTTATCTATCGGATGGTTTAGTTCCACTCCATAAAGAAAGAGGCATTTATAACCATGGAAGACTTGTTGATCTTCACAGTGTTCTTTCTAAATTCCAAAATATAGTTGGGCCATATAATACCCTCAAATAGACCCCCTTTTCTTGCCCAAATTTCTGGGCATGTTCTGTTTCTGTAATGATTTTCAGGAGCGAAGGTCAGAAGCAAAGTCCGTGTGCAAAGAAGCATAGAATCATAGAATGGTTAGAGTTGGAAGGGACCTTCAAAGGTCATCTAGTCCAACCTCCCTGCAAGGAGCAGGGACATCCCTGACTAGATCAGGTTGCTCAGAGCCTCATCCAGCCTGGCCTTGAACGTTTCCTGGGATGGGGCTTCCTCTCTGGGAAACCTGTTCCAGTGTTCTACAACTCTCATTGTGAAAATTTTTTTCCTAATATCCAATCTAAATCTACCCCCCTCTATTTTAAAACCATTACCCCTCGTCCTATCACAACAGGCCCTACTGAACAGCCTCTCCCCGTCTTTCTTGTAGGCCCCCTTGAGGTACTGGAAGACGGCTATCAGGTCTCCCCGGAGCCTCCTCTTCTCCAGGCTGAACAGCCCCAACTCTCTCAGCCTGTCCTCATAGGAAAGGTGCTCCAGCCCTCCTATCATCTTCGTGGCCCTCCTCTGGACCTTCTCCAGCTGGTCCATGTCCTTCTTATGTTGGGGGCTCCAGAACTGGACACAGTACTCCAGGTGGGGTCTCACCAGGGCAGAGTAGAGGGGCAGAATCACCTCCCTCGACCTGCTGGCCATGCTCCTCTTGATGCAGCCCAGGATGCGGTTGGCCTTCTGGGCCGCAAGGGCGCATTGCCGGCTCATGTTGAGCTT